>CAUYON010200710.1:0-88139 GCA_963573935.1 Arctocebus calabarensis | reverse complement strand
AGCACAGGAATACAGGGATAGGGGAAAGGGAGGGGAGGGGTGGGGGGAGGATGGGTAGAGGGAGGGCAATTAGTGGGAACACACCTACGGTGCATCTTAGCAGGGTACTGGCGAAACTTATTAAAGGTAGAGTATTAATGTGTTTATATAGTGATCAAGGAAATGCCATGAAGGATATCTGTAACAGTATGATCAAAATATTTCTGAATGTATATGAATCATGCCCTGTGATTGCACCAATGTACATAATTATGATTCAATAAAATTATTAAAAAAAAAATTCTAAGTTAAAAAAAAAAAAAAGACACCTATATTCTCGCAGCTGTCTCTGCACTCAGTCTGTGGCAATACCGCGCGGCATGTAGCCTCTGGAAAACACGACTGTACACTCGTGAAAGACTCAGAGCAAAAAAAAAGCAAATATCATATTAGCATTATTACCAACATAGTTTTGGCCTCCTGGTCTCCCTGAAAAAAGCGTGAGGGGTTCCTAGACCATAACGTTGAGAATTCTCATGTTAGAGAGTTTCCAAATGTTTTAAAGACACAACACAACAGGCTTGAAGTCGGTCAATTCCTCCTGCTCTGGGTTTCCTGTCTCTGGTCTACGTACTAGTTCTTGTAGAACTTTCTACCCTAGGATCTTTTTTTAAAAAAAGAAGTCACTGAAAGGAAGACAAAAAGGACAAGGAATGTATTTCCCCAGTTTCCTGCAAGCTACCTTGATGACAAATTCCCAGTATTTCTGAAAAAAGCTGCCGCCGCCAGTGATATTGACAAAGGGCAGCTGGACCAGCCAGAGGACATCCTGCTGGTCCACATCACTTTCACTCCTGTGCCACAGGAATAGCTTGCCCAGACACGAACTAGGCGTATATCTCTTTTCCTTTTGTGGGCTTTAAAAGGAAAAAAAAAACTTTTAATGTTCTTGTATGAGACTGTATTTTAGTTGCTAAGAAACTAGTTTCTTATTGTAGACTCAAGTGAAAGTAAAGATAAAGCAACTGTCAAAATAGCATGTTATTTTGACAGTAGCCATATCATAACCATAAATGATACAGTTTATCTGTACATTTTACCCTCGCTAATGGAGTCTAAATACCGTATTCTCAGATATTTCACACATACACCAAGACACACATGTGCATTTTAGTAAGAAAGGTCACCACACGATTAGCAGAGAGCAATTAGGAAAAGCACAGACACACACACAGATACGCACACATAAACACACCACCTCGAACCCAGTTTGAAAGCTCCTTTTTAAAAGGAAACTTGAGAGAAATATAAATACAGTTTCACCATATTTGAACTAGATTTATCATAGTTGAAATATATTTGATGTAGTTTTTTAAAGAGATGAAATAGTTTATTTTTGAAGGAAATACACATTTCCCCCATTCAGCAATGTTTTTGTTTAAATCTTAACTTTTTATGTAAAGTAAAAAAGCCTTTGTCTGATTAATTGGAACCCTCATTCCCACACGTTGACTTTTGACCTGTACGATTGTGGTAGTTCCCATCAGATTGGGTGGACTATGCACCCTGGTCTGCATGGCCCGTAGTTCTCCCAAACCATGTATAGGGGTTTTGATCAAAGATTCATCCATCCATCCATCCATCCAATCATCCCTCAGCTACTATATTTCTTTCAAGTTTTCTGTGTGGTCAATGGGCCCAAGCCTTGCTAATAAGAGTTAAGTTCATCATGTGAAGGAGCAAATCTATCCCAAATCCCCAACCACTCAAAATCAAATAAATAAATATGAATTTCATTTCACTGCTGTTTTGCTGACAAGCTGGGTTTTGGCAGAATTTGAAGGAGGAAAAAATCAAAAATATATCATTTTCTCTCTGGATTGACTATAATAAATGCTATTCATCATTGCCCTTACCTATTTGTAGGATAATGACACTTAAAACTCTATCTAAGGAATATTAAGCAGTTATTAAAATAATTATAGAAAGTAATATAGCAACATATATTTATACTGGTTTAAGTGGTAAGCTTAATAAGCATTTTATTTATTGTTCATGTTCCAGTTTTAGCTAGCTAATATATTACATATGCAAATGGATTAAACCCTGAAAGGGGATATTAAAAATGCAAAGGGTTGCTCTATTTAAAGAGCAAGATTATTAGTATTTTTTTCTCATAGTTTTCAAAACTTTCTTTGTTTTAGTACTATTTCGATGTTCATGAGGACAAGGAAGGATATCTTAAAGGACTTTAGAAGTGCGTGATTTTTCCTACTTTTGGTTGCTTGGAAAGTTTTCCCAACGGGAATAAATTCTACCCCATCAACGTTAAGGTGATGATAGTATGCTCAAAATTGAACCTGTGGCTCAAAGGAGTAGGGCACCGGCCCCATATGCCAGAGGTGGCGGGTTCAAACCCAGCTCTGGCCAAAAACTGAAAAAAAAAAAAAAAAAAAAAAAAAACCGAACCTGCTATACAGTTCTGAGCTTGTTCTTTCAGCTTCCTCCTACATTTCTGACCCATCCTGAAGGAGAGAAAGACCTCCTCCACCCTTCTCCATCACACACTACTGTTTCCACCTGTGCCATCCTAGTCCCACATGCTCAAATCCTGGAGCAATGTGACAACCTGTCTCCCCCTCTTTGAGGGATGGATGTCACAGGCATGAGCTTCCCAAGAGCAGGATTCCCGCTCTCCTCAGAATTCAGCCGGACTGCAATGCACAAACATTTCTGCCGTGAGATATGAAACTCACTTTAGAAATTCCAAGAAAGCCAGAGGCTTCTGCAAAATATGTGAATCACAGGGAGTGAATTTGCTCTTTTTCTGATTGAACCTTTTAATGATGCATTATTTAACCTCAGATGATAGAGATCACAGAGCCTGCCATGACCTCTTCTAATGACTGTTAAGCTGACCTTAGGCAACAAAGCCAGTAGGAATCAGAATTGATTAGGAGGATTTGCTACCTCTTTCCGAAGAGGCCAGATATAGAGTTCTTATTTCCACTTAATTATCTCTTGGCCTGTCCTCTGATCCACATGACTGCTTCTAGAAGCCAGCAGGGAACGTGAGACAAGAGAAGTCAGCTGAACTCCAATAAACTGGCTCTCCTGCTTGCCCTGGAGACACACACACTCCTTTTGTATTACACAATTACTATTTATGGTGTGATATGATCTCCCTATATCTTGTATTTTTTTGACAAAGGACTTGATACACATTTTTAGTTTTTTAACTCTTTGCATCTCAAATCCTGCCTGTATGTTTGCATTAATTAATTAGCAATAGCTTGACAAAGAAAAGACTTTTAAAAAGAGAGTGATTAGTACCCATACTATTGGTCACAATGGCTAACCGTCTTCATTTTGGAATTAGAACGGTAGGTAGATGTTTTTTCTTGGACTGATTGGCATGCATCTTTTACTCATGATGCACACTCATGATCTGTGCATATATCAGGAGGTGAATCACACCTACGGTGCATCTTAGCAGGGTACTGGGGAAACTTATTAAATGTAGAGTATCAATGTCTTTATATAGTGATCAAGGCTATCTGTAACAGTATGATGAAAACATTTCTGAATGTATATGAATCATGCCCTATGATTGCACCAATGTACAGAATTATGATTCAATAAAATTATAAAAAAAAAAAAACACGATTGTAAGAGGGACTTTTCCCAACAAAAAAAAAAAAAAAAGAAATCTACTGCTCTGATTGGTAAACCTTATCTTCCAGCTCTAGACCTTCAATCTAAACAAAATTCGAAAGCTGTCCAATTCCAGCAGTCTTCCAGGAATAGACAGCAGCCACTACCTGGGTAGGTCTGTACCTCAGATTGAGTTCTAGGATACCAAAACATCACCAAAGGCCAGCAAAGTTTTCTACTCAAAGGATTGTTAATTATTTTATAATCACTCTAATCCTGGGCCTAAGAAGGGACAGCAGGCAAAATCCTGCTTTACCCACTTTTCATTTGAAAACTGACAAATACTTTCATTTCCAGGGTACCCAGGGTCATTCAAGATTCATAGAGGGACAGTTATTTGCTTAAGGTCACACACAGTCAAAGGCTGTTCTACTCTAAGGTCTATCAAAAATACCACGAAATATACAAAAAAACCCCCAAAATTAGTGCTGTTATTTTAGATAAATAATAGGCCAAGAACATGAACAAATGTATCTTTGGGAATAACTTTAGTCCTTTCTTTTTGCACTTTGAATTATGTGTATAAGATCCATATATATGTGTGTACGTATATACATTGTTCATACAAATGTAGTGCTATATTTCCATAAGCATGGGAGTTACAAGCATAGTGCTCTCTGCAACCTGAACCTGTTTAAAAAAAAAAAAAAAAAGAGAGAGAGAGACAGAGAAAGATAATACTCAAATTTACTGGTCTTTTTAATCTGAAAAATGAAGTTAGCAGTATTTAGTGGAAAGAAAACAAAATTTAGAGTCAGAAGATCAGAATTAGAGCTGGTACTCAGTATTGTAGGTATCAGGTACTCCCTGGAAACTCGCTTAATAGTTTAAGCCTCAGTGCCTCATCTGTACAATGAGAACAACAGCATCTCCTAAAAGACTTCTGGAGAGAATGAAATGAGAAATGCAGTGATTTTTCAAAAGAGTTTTGTGAAACACTAAGTCCTTTTTTAAGATTACTAAGAAGCCCAATGTGTAAAATAGACCAAAATGGCCCTATTCCAGAAGAAAACTGGGATAACAGCCCACCCCTGCCCTCATCCCAACCCCAATGTGCTCATATGGAACCATCAGGATCCAAAGGAATTCTCTGAAAAACATCTGAGATAGAGCAGTGCCTATGCCTCAAAGGAGTAGGCCCCAGCCCCATAGACCGGAGTTGGTGGGTTCAAACCTGGCCCCGGCCAAAAAAAAAAAAAAAAATCTGAGATAATTCAGACATAAGATATATGAAACTGCCATTGTCAAAATAAGGGCTGGTAAGAATCTAAACAAGAATAGCTTAGATAAGAAAAGGACAATTATTCATCAAACCTTCCCAAATTACATTTAAAATTTTACTACTTATTACCATTTTTACCAAAAAAAAAAAAAAAAAAAAATCCATGCTAGGTGGCTAAGACTTACGAGCAAGGTGCTTCCTATTATTAGATTGCCTGCTGCAAATCTCTCCCGTGACCACATACAAATAGATACTCCTGCATACTTTGAAGCCTAAAAGCTGACTTTTATAGCTTCCTTTGGCAATAGGAAAATTAATTTAATACTTTATTTCAAAGTCCTTAGGAAAGCCACTTGAAAATCTATGTATTACACTGTTCTATCATAAAATAATCATATGCTTCTGTGGGTAATGCCAAGGGCCCCATGGGAACAACAGATCAGTGACTGATTATTTGATTATGATATTTATAACGTATGAAGGAGGTGGATGGGGAGGGTGCTTTATAAGGACATGACACAATAATACTAACTCTGGCTGCATTGAGAAATACGAGTATTTGGAGGACCATGGAACTCAGCAATATGGTACTAGTGACTTTTGGTTACGTATGCACATATGAAGGCATAGAGTAGAATTCATTAAAAGACTTCTCTGAAAGCTATTGGAAAAGTCCTATTGCAGATGGGCTCTTGCTGTTAATGTCCTTATTAGACATTTCAGAGCAGGAGTAAATAATCTTTGGCAGAAAGTGCTTACAAGCTTTGGCTCGCCCTAGAGCTGGTTGACTAGGTTTATTACTAATTACTATTGAATTCATATTGTTACAATTATTGCTACCTTCTTTGGATGCTTTAAATTTAGACAACGCAGCACAATTAGAAGATCCAAAATCACTTTGCAGAGTTACTATGTTGACAAGTAGTGATGCTTAAAAGGCCCATTATCTATAGCTCTCTCAGCACTTTCTAACAGCACTTTGGTGAAGAAAACAGCATTATTAGCCCAATTTTATAAGGGCAGAAATGTCAGTACAGATATAGCTGTTATTATTACAATGAAATATCACTTACTTACATAGGGCTCAATTCTTTATAAAGCACTTTTAAAACGCAGCCTATGATGATAAAAGAAAAGTCCCAGGGCAGTGCAGAGACGAGACAGAATTCAGTAATTCTCATTTCCAGGCCATTGCTCAATCTGTGGCCCATGCGTTCCATCTATTTTTCACTATAAAGTTTAAGTTTCTTGCTTTGATATTTTTCCTATGCAACGTGGCATAGGAAGAATATATGGATACCAGCTTCACCACTCATTAGAGATGTGGCCTTGAGCAACTTTCTTCACTTCTTTGACTCAGTTTCCCTATCTCTAAAATGAGAATAGAAGTATTATCTTGCAAGTTTGGTGTACAGAACAAAAAATCATCACCTTGCCTGTTTAGTACATTGCATAGCATAGAGTGTGGCTGATGACAGGTAATCAACCAGGACACAATGCCCTCCTTTCTCCTCTCTAGCCTCTGTCTGTTTTCTTAGATAAGGTAAAAGCCCAAATAACTCAACTAACATTGGGGACCCACATAACATTTTTGCCTATACTGGTGAATAAAATATCCTCAGATTACCTACTATCTACTACCTCCTGACCCATAAACGGCTCCCTAGAAGCAGAGAACATATCTGCAACTTTCTTTTTCTATTCACCTTTATACCTCTGAGCACACAGCGTCCATGGGAAAGTGGGGGAAATCTGTTCACTGGATAACTACTCTGTGCCAGGCACTGTTCTAGCAACTGGGGAAGAAAAGGGGATCTTGCAAGATCAGAATATTCTTCCACAGGTGAGAAACTGCCCACCACTGCCTTATATGGTTTTGAGAGGAGCTAATGAGCTGAGGCATTAGGAGGCTCCAGGTACACTGTAGAGGATACACAAATATCTCAGGATAACTATGAGTATCATTATAGTTTCACATAAGAGGAGTTTATTCAAAAAACTAATTATTCATTAGACATATCTAAGTTGTTGTGGTTGGAAATTTTTCAGTAGCATGGGAAAGTTTTGACTTCTCAATCCAAATGCATAAGGCAGTAAGGAACTACGGAAAAGAGGAAGAGAGATTCTTTCAAAGTTACAAGATTCAACTAGAAATAAACTTAGGAAACATAATCTTCTGTTAAGTCAGACACATGATTCTCAATTTCTGACACTAAACCCATGGGCATAGATGGGCTGTGTCTTCTGTTATTGCTGAAATTCTGCCATCATTCTCTCAGGTTCTCTGCCCTACCTCCTGATGTATCTCCTGGTGCTGGGGGACAAATGTGGAAATGAAGTAATTAAGATCAATCAAAGGTGTCCGTAGGTTCCCATCAGACTTTTAGTTACCTAGCCAACATCCATTCTATCTTTCCTCCCTGGAAACAGAATTCCATTTTTTCAGAAGAATTTGCCCAGATAAATTATTACATTTCTCAGCCTTTCTTGTAGATAGAACTAAATTCTCTCTGTGTGTGTATATATATATATATATGTTTTTAGGTAAGTTCTTAAAGGAACTATCTCAGATTAGAAGGGTGCCCATTGTAAGCCCCCTTCCTTCCTGCCTTCCTTCTTTCCTTCTTTCTTGCCTGAAACACTGATGTGGTGGGTAGACATCCAGCACTATGCTAAACTATAAGGCAGTCTTGAAGATAGAAGCTAAATGTAGAATGATGTCTTTATAAGGCCCTTGGTTCCCCAATGACCCACCTCAGAAATTCTATATGAGACATTATATAAGCTACCATACATATTTCTTTAAATTTTAATGTTCTTAGCAGAGAGACCTAACCCTAAGTTCTACCGTGCTGGTCAGCTGTCTGACAAATCCCAGACTTCCTTGGAGTCAATTTTGGAAACATACATGCAAGATGATGCACCTTCTCTTAATTGCACCTAATAAATTCTGAGGGGCACAGCACATGTGTGCAAAGTGCGGGCTGGACTCACATCACTTCCAACAGCAGCAGCGGGAAGGGAGCACTCAAGTGAAAGGATCAAAGTAATGGATGGTAAGGACCAGGAGTGTCGTATCGTTGAGTCCTAAGGATGTCTTGTTTTAAAAGAGAGAGAGAAAGATAAAGGGGAAAAAAGGACATAATTCAGCATGACAGAGTCAACCAACATTCTAAGGCTCTGCAGTGAGGAAAGAAAATGGACAAAAGCAGGTCAACAGAATCACATCAGTTGTGTTATCATGGCAATACGTATTCCTATCATCATGACCACTTTATGAATGCAATAGCTAACAACCACCACAGGCGCCCTCTCTAAGTCAGCAGGGTTTCTCTGGCTTTGCCCCATCACTGACTCTGCCCCACGGGAATCTTCTTCCGACTCTTACGTCCTGTTAGCCAGACACTGACCCTACAGCAGGAGAAGGGACTGTATTATTGGAGTCAAAGCTGTGTGTTCCCCTTTCTGTCCAGGAACTAGCATGCAAAGTCATGACACCTCCTTTCTGTTATGAAGTTATTCGTTACTGTTTCACATTCATCACTGTCAGTGGCTCTGGAGTCACTTTCAGAAGCCATGCCTGCTGCATTTTCAACCAGAGAACTGGCCAGGACTATTAACTCCCATTCTGCAGATATCTAAATAAAGCCTAGATTGGCTCGAATTGATCTCCGTGTAGTCTTTTTGGGTCAAGCTGCAGCTCTCTGATTTCATTTTTTAAAAGTCAAAGGGATCTTAGGACAAGGTTATCTAAAAATGGACTGTTTTTATATAGCAATAGCCTTAAGTAGATAACATGAGTTACAACATAGATATTGGCCTCAATGTGTCTTTTATTTATTTATTTACTAATTTTTTGATCTAAAATGGGTCCACTATTGCACTGAAAAACTAGATTTGAGAACCTTTAATCGATACATTCTCTCCAATCCATAAGTAATATGAATACTCTGTAATTGCAAGGCTTTGAAGGCCGTTATGACCCTACTTCAGACAGAATAAAGGACCTGCAGAGTTCTCTATTCTAGAGTTTCTTCAGAACTCATTGCCCTATGAATAAGCAAGTAAGACACCTTCTTATCACAAATCCCTGGAAGAAAGCCTTTCAGAAATGGGCATATTTTATTTGGCTCACAGATAAAAACTACAACTTTCAGCTTTTTTTTTTTTTTTTGCTTATGCATAAATCTGCCATTTCCCAGATAGAATATAGTTTTGTCTAGAAATGTTAAAAAAAATTATACCTTAGAAGAATTAAACCTTTGGCGGTTAGCTTCAGGTTTCCAAGTCCCTTTTGGAACTGATGGTGATATTTTTTTCCACTATGAACACAGGTGATTTTCACCCTAGTATTTCATCGTGACTTCAGTGGTTCGTAAATCACGTGCGCACACACACGTACACATACACATACCAGCACACAAGCTGACTCCTACCTCCTAGGACATCGGTCTCACACAGCAGTCTGCGTCTAGAGATCGTAACGGCGATGGTGGCCAGGGGACTTATGAAAGCACCCTTACCATTTATTAGGGCAGTACGGTGAAAAAGAAAGAAACAAAAGGCTGGCTACCGTCCCATCGGCATGGTCAACAGGGACACATGGAGCATTTCCGCGGCTACTTCCTTGTGCAGACACTGTATTTAAACGACCGTGGCATAACACCATATGATGCACTAGGCTACTGTTCCCTCCGTCTTGGACCTGAAATACATTATACTTGTAAGAGTGTTTTTGGCTGCTTTGAGGCTGCCTGTTAACAGAAATTACAATTTATAATACTGAAAATCTGGGTAGCATCCTTGGGAAGAGTAAAAGCACACATTTGAATCACATCAATCCTGGATGACTTTTGTCATCACTCCACTCTTTTCTGCATCCCCACCCCTCATCCTTCGCTGGCACCTTTTAATTCCTCTTCCCACGTTATATGAAATTCTGTTTCTTCTTCGGATACAAAGGCCGTAACATGTAGCCTATCTTGCCCTACGCCTAAGTCCACAAGGCCGGCTGCTACGGTATCTTCCTCAACTAGGAGATGGAGATAACCCATCAAGTGTATTTTTATTTTATTTCTAGCTCCAAAACTTTAGTATTTGGGCTTAGAGAAAATAGATCCTAGAATTAAAATATAAAATATTCATTAAAGAGGTTTCGTATAATCTTATTTTGTTTCTGAGCTCAGGTAAATGAATGCGTAAGGGGATACATGTGCACGCACGCAAACCCATTTCATACAATTGCAGCAGGAATTGTGTCCAATCCCAGAAAAAGAGACGGCACTGCGCTGCTTCAAGAAAAAGGAAGGAAAAAGGCAAGAGTGAAAAAAAAGTATAATCATCTAAACTTTTAAAGACAGCAATTTAAGCAAATTGCCATATCTGCTTTTAGAAATGAAAGGGAAAGAGAAATGCTCACTTCTTTTGAAGTAAAATTGCGTAGGTCAATGGCTGTGACAATCCTCTCAATAACTACTAACAAAAGACCAGTTTGGATGGTTAGGGAAGCCCTCAATAGCAGGGATTCACTGAATCTTGGAATAATTTCGCTTACCACAAGCTGTGAGAGAGAACCAAGCACTGTGTAGAATACAGCCTGCTAGGTAACACATCAGCCGCCGGGGTGGAAAAATAAAACCCACAGCTAAATATTTCTTGAGCTTTATGGTGTGATTATTTACTAAAAGGCAGGGAGTGGAGTGTGCAGCCTGTTCAGGCACGTGAGAAGGAAGAACACATGGGCTGAACTGCATGTGGGTTGAAGTTCATGACTGGTCCGCACCAGGGGATTATCCTTACATGTTATTTAGGTTAGTTTGCCTTAGGCAACAGAGTGGTAGTGAGTTTTTTGAACTATAGCTCCTGGGATCTAAGGTTGATTTATTGAAGGATTTTATTTATTTATTTATTTATTTATTCATTTATTTATTTATTTATGACAGAGTCTCACTATGTTGCCCTCAGTAGAGTGCCCTGAAGTCACAGCTCACAGCAACCTCAAACTCCTGGACCCAAGTGACTATCTTGCCTCAGTTCCCAAGTAGCTGGGACTACAGGCACCTGCCACAGCACGCGGCTACTTTTTAGAGATGAAGTCTTGCTCTGGCTCAGGCTGGTTTCAAATCTGTGAGCTCATGCAATTCATCCACCTCAGCCTTCCAGAGTGCTAGGGTTACAGGTGTGAGCCAGCTCGCCTGGCCTATTCAAGAATTTGTTGAGACCCACAAATTCTCGGGGATCACCAAACACACCAACCATCACATGAACCTGAAATAACTGAACAGTTACAAAGACACTGTCCAAACTGGATGGCACTACGTTATAATTTACACAAATAACAGTGAAAGGAGAAGTTAAGATGGACTTATTGAGGGAAAGTTTCTTGAAAAAGGTGAGCCCCAAGTAGGATGTCAGAGAAACCAGGACATGTAATCCATTGGTAGCAGAAAAATTTTTTATGTTTTCTTAAGTAACGGTACACACTACAGGCCCACATGAGAGAAAAAACAATTAAATTCAAGAAAGGGGGAGAGTAGGAGAAAGGGGCTCACTAAGCCCCCACCAGGTGGATACAATGTAGGGGTACAGGGCACGCCTCCTGGGTGAAGGACTCAAATACAACTAAGACTTTTCCTAACAAATGCAAACAATGTAACCTAATTGCAGGTACCCTTATATTAATCTGGGGGGAAAAATACATAAGTCAATTAGATCATCTAATGATAAAGATCTACAGATTTCAGGAAAGGTTTTATTCTAATACCATTTACCTTTTTAAAATGAAATAATTTGAACGTTTCATCTGAGCAAAAAGACAGTTCTGAAAAAGAATAGATTTAAAATAATCAGAACTCCTATAGGACAGCCATATCTATTTCTTGCACTGTCTGTAATAGCTCATCTAATTTTCCACCTGTGTGAAAAAGATGGTATGGCCTCACTTAAAGAGACCTAGAGGTATAGCCACCTTGGAAAACAGTTTGGTAATTTTTTATGAAATTAAATATGTAGTTCCCGCATTTGGGGGGGGATACAAGTTCTAGGTATTTGTCTAAGAGAAGGGAAAATATACATCATGTACAAGTTTGTATACAAATGTTCATAGTATCTTTCTTTATAAGGCCCCAAACTGTAAATGATTCAAATGTCCATCAATGGAAAAACGGATATATAAATTGTGGTAAATTCCCACACTGAAGTAGTGCTCGGCAACAAACAGGAACAAACCACTAAGTCAAGCAACAATTGGGATGCATGTTTAAAACCATCATTATTTAGAAGATATGTGTGTATGTATATATACACACATACATACTTTACATATATATGCGTGTATGTGTGCATGTGTATATATGTGTAGGAAGCATGGCACAAAAGACTATATTCTCTATTATTTCATTTACAGAATGAAATTCTAGGAGAGCTAATCTATAGTGACAGAAAGATCCATGACACCGAGGTGCCAGGGCTGGTGGCAGGGAGGGAGTTTGATTACAAAGGGGAACTTTTTTGGTGCGACAGAAATGTTCTCTATCACCACTGGGGCTGTGATTGGGAAGGGGAAAATGTTATTTTTGTTAAAACTCAACAAACTGCACACTTAAAATAGGTGTGTTTATTCATGTAAACTATACCTTGAATTGATCAAAACTAAAAACAAAAAATAGCATTGCTGAAAAGCTCTGATACAGTTTCCTAATGTCAATCCTCATTCATTTCTTGATTTAGAGGACTGATCCAGTTCGTCTTTCAATGCCTCAAATGTTATAAGTGATTGGTGTCAATGTAGCTTCAAATAAATGATCATTGGGAGAAGTGAAAAGTTTATCAGCCCAAGGCTCATGGAGGGCGCTCTCCCAGAGGAGTTCCGCCATCAGGGGCTGGGAAAGTGCTGAGTGGGTCAGGCCGTGGTCTCAGGACTGATAAAGGTCAACCAGGCAGCGCTGCTCGGTGGAATCCACCCAGACACACACCCTTCTCCCGTGTCTCCTTGAATCTTTGTCTGCAGCACTGCATCCATTTCACCACGTCATCCTTCCTGCACACCTACAGAAAGCGCTTCCTATAAACTGAAAATCAAAGGCACAGTCCCATACTACCTATTTTCCAGATTCCCCATATTCCTGCTCTATTCTCTTCCAACAGAGAGAAACTCTTCATTTAATGAACAACTACAAATAAATTAGACAACGAGAAACGATCTTTTCCACCATCTCTTCTCTACCTCTTTCCCCCTCGGATGTTCACGTGGGTTTTCCTCTCCTCTCTCCTTTCTTTCCATCCTGTTTTCCAGACTGGCCTTTCTCTCCACGTCTCTCTCCTCCCTCCGTCCGCCATGTCTGACTCCTATCTGCTCGACTATTATTTCTCTGACTTTGGTGCATTTCCTGACTTGTGCCCTTGTTAAAATCTATGTATTTTCTGGAGGATAATACAAATGTCATTGTTCCTCATATGTGGCTTTTCCCCTTTTCTTTATTCAAGTAGCAGAGGAATGGATTTTTCTCAGAGAAAAGAAGGAAGATGAAAGGAGGAATTAGGTTGAGATGAGAGAGCGTGGCATGAGAGAGGAAGGTGTCAATTAAAAAAATGAACCCCACCGCATCCCCCTCTTGACAGGTGGGGTGAGTGGAGCTGACAGCCGTCGCATCCGCTGGCTTTGGTGGAACCCTCGTGCTCTGTGGTCCCTTGAGCTCAAAAGGAGTGATTCCAGGGCCGGCGGACACACTCACACATTTTTACTTGGTGTTCCCGTGCCTCCCCCGCAGCTATTTCTAATAATGGTAATTATAATGATTTGAGGCTTAAGCAGGGCGATTCCGGCCCAAGGCAGATTGTAATGAAGTAGTCAGAGCGAAGGCAGCAGGAAGAGGCGCTCGCAACCCTTCAATAGCTTTGTCTAGTCGAGCGCAACCAGGCCGGCCTCATCTTTGGAGCCCAAAGTTCTGTCCTGCAGGATATTCAGAAATCTGCTTCGGCCGGACGTGGAGGATCACTTACACCCCCAGACAGGCATGCTGACTCCTGGGCAAACCAACCCCACGGTTCACCCAGCCCGGGGCCTGTGGTTACCCTGCTCTCTTGACTGGGGCTTGAATCCCACCCCTCTGTGCAGCGTCCTGCCCCTCCCTGTTCCTTCTCCATAGATGATGCTGTCCTAGGAGTGCTGGCCAGAATCCAATTACTGCTGATATACATCTCCCCTTGACTCCAAATGAGTCTTTCTGCCATTGAAAGATACCCCGGAATGTTGAAAACTTGTCCTGATTGCAGAGTTAATGGTCATGTGGTCCTCGGCACTGATGGAATGGCCTTAGGGGGAGCCTTGATGGGCCTCTCCAGTCATCAGTGTTACCCCACCTCTCCGCTCTGCCCTTATTAAAGCCATTCGTTCTGAAAGCTAAATGAATATGTTTCATCTCCAAATGCTGGAAAACAATAGCAGGCAGCCAGCGATCGCACAGAACAATGCTAGCTTAATCACTACTATTCTCTTTTCTCCTTCCTCTTTCTCAATTGCTTTCTTCTCAGCTTTGTTCCTACCATCCCCAGCCCTTATACACAACTCCACGATCCCATGTGCACGGAGGGAAGCACACATACAAGTCTACGGTATGTTGACAATAACTATGTGAGATCAGAAACATTTGTATTTTATAGATGTGGGTAAACACAGACTATGCGCCCCTTTGCACATTTATTTTTGGCCTCTTTAAGCAGTCCATAAAATTTCACACGGCCAAGTATTGAGTGGATACTTTGATCTAAACACTTCATTTTACAAAAGCCATATTTTTTTCAAATAGTTGTGATGCCAAAAATTTGAAATACTATTATAATTAGAATATAGATAAACTAACACTATAGTGCATATATAGTCATATGTGATACAGCGTAAATAACTGAATAATATACATCATCAAACAAATTGCACATTTAGGTTCAATTTTAGCAGGAGAGATACATTTTTGTGATAGTGTGCATGCATGATAGAAGCATTTGGTGTGTTCTGTTTCACCTTTCACCTCCTGTCTGTAGCTCTTGCTATCCAGTTTGGAAAATAATAAGTCACGTATCTCTTCATTTCACATTTCCTTACTTCGGAGCTATTTCTAAAGTCATCGTCAGCAAGGTCGTACATGCATATTCTCTTTCCAGATCACAGTACTGTCTGTCATCTAAAATTTCATCTTTCCATTTCTCTCCCCTTACATGCTGTTTAGGCACATAAGTAAATATGACCACAGAGAAAAAAGCATTAAATGTCAAGCAATATTTGTTACTTATCATAATGGTATGTTATTAATTTTCAACACAATAGATAATTTAATACCATGTGACCCTCAGGGGCTAGTTCTGTGGTGTGACATGCAGCAGACATTCCACAAAGGTTAAATGAACTTACATTATATCCATTTCATATATTGGGAAAAAATAATCTTCAACTTCATAAGTTAGAACTTAGCGAGTATCAGTAAAGCACCCTATCTGATGGCAGGATATAATTTGCAAAACAAAATCGCTTTAAAGGAGAAATCCAAATCGTGAATTAATTATTCGCATAAGAAATAATAGAATGTAGCAAACTAATTTGGCATTTCAGTTTTGATATTTCCTGTATTTTAAAAATGCAAATGAGTTATTCACTGAAGTTGATTCTGGTTCATGGAGTATAAGAAATACTTCCTTCAAACCATTCCTGGGAATCAAAACATTCAGTAATACACTTCTCACAACTAAACTCTAGGAGAAAATGAGAGAGTACATAACTTCAAATAGAATTCAGTGTGTTTGTACTATGTGTCAAGTGCACAACCAGCTAAAGTCACATGCAGCTGATGATGTTAAAATCATACTCAGCAAATAAATAGTGAAAAATATAGACCACACATACAAAATGAATCCACACTTACACAACACTGTAATATACAGTGAGTAAATACATGTACGATATGCTAAATAATCCATTTCCAAAAAAGCCAACCAAGGGAAAAAATTAGTAAAAAATTTCTGTGGACTCAGCAAGAAAAAAAAAAACACAAAAAAGGTCTATTTAAAAAACTCAGAGTTTAATCACATAAAAGTTATTTTTCCTTTAGTTAGTGTGTTAAGATTTAAAAGTACTTAATACAATTTAAAATTTCATTTATAATTGATTCAAATATAAGGATGTTTATTTTGAAAATGTATTGAAAATAATTTCAATTGGATATGTTAACAAGTAAATTTCAGTGTCTCTTTGGTCCCAAATGAAGGTTTAGTTTACCTTTGAGCTTTACCAACAAGTCAATATGAAGACAGCCTTTCTTGCATGGGTGGTAGTGTACAGAACCAAAATACACTATATAGTATGCCCGTCGTTCCTTTTACATAATAAAAATGTACTCTTTGGAATTTTAATATCAAGAAGACCTTCTTGGGAACCTCACTTTGAAATAATTATGTCCTAGAATTTCCTTAAATGACACAAAGAACTTCCTCACTCCCAACAGACGAATCCTCCTGTATTGGGGTAGAAACAGCCAAGAAAACAACAAAGGCCCTTGAAAGTTGCCTTGGTGGATGCTCAGGTATACTTGTGACCTAGGGTTCCATGGTCTAGCAAGCAGAAGGCACCACTGTATTGATGGTGGCATTATGCCTCTGTGGAACACAACAGTGAATGAGACTCACGGCCTGACATCAAAGAGCTCTCGTCTCGTGGGGGAGTCACAAACACCCTGAGAGTAACCAGATCCTTCAGTAAGTAAGGGTGTAGAATGACATCCACACATAGCCAACCTGAGGTCAGAACTTGATGAAAAACACCAGTATCTTAGGACCTGGAGGAGATGTCCAGTAAGGAGAAGAGAGGCCAAGAGAACAGACCTAAGAAGAAGTCACAAAGAAAAGTGTCAAATACAGTTAAGAAGGAAGTTCAATAAACTGTGGACCAAAAAAATACAAATTGCATTAGGCAACTGAAAAAGTATCAGTCAAAGATGGAGACAAAGGAAGACTCACATGGGTTGAGGAGCTTCTGTCTCTGAGAATTTGGATGATATAAAGAAGAGAAAGACCGCAGGTGGCTGTGAAGAATGAAGACAAGTCAAGGGAAGGTTTCTATAAGAGCGTGTCCCTGGAGTAGAGTGAAGGAAGCATCAAAAGAATGACAGTAACATGAAGAAGCGGAAAAGAGAGGAGGCTAGTATAAGAGGTAAGAGGAGAAGAATCGCCTTTATACAGAAAAGAGACACACCTCACTGAGAAAGAAGAGAGGAAGAAAGAATGCACCCAGAGACAGCGTGGGGGAGATGGGAGAGTTCACAATGATAGGCTTCAATGCTCTTCTTCAACTAGAAGGCAATGTCGTCTGCTGGGAGGGGTTGACTTCAAGACTCAAGGAGAGGAAAACAGTTTCAATAGTCACAAACATCACTAGCTTCTCTAGAACAAGTGAAAGTGTTGACTGGCAGAGCTGAAAGCCCAGGTGATGTTGGAGAACAGTCACTTAGGATGGCAGTAATCCTCATGTTTATATATAATTAGGTACATGCCATGTGCTTCATCATCCTTTATCTATTTCTTACTTCAAATATGTTTGGAGGAGGGACGGTGGTAGTCAGAAAGAAATAGCAACCTGGTTTCCAGCCCTTGGTTTATTTTTTTTCCAATTACCTGGGGCCAATATCTCCCATACCTCAGCACCAATACAGAATGTAGGCATACTACCAGCTCACAAAGCCAACAGAGAGAGAAGACAAGACTGGCTCCCGCACTCCCTGGGAAAGGCTGGAGGTGTGCACATATCTGCTTAGTTTGCCCAGGCCCTCTCCCCAACACTGTCCCTGTCTCTCTGACTGCCCATTGTGTATGGAAGTGCCTGGTAGTTGATGCACTCTGAGGGCCTGGGCGCTGACCCTGCTCAAACCTTTGGCTTCCCATCCCGCTGGTGATGCTGGAAGGTCAGGAAGCTTCACAGTGGCAGGGGCCCAGGCAATACATAGAGACCTGCAGAGCTCACACAGGCCGCCAAGCCTGTGCTCACTTCTGTGGCAGACTTCATAAGGCTCCGCTCTTTGACTGGCGTTGAGTTTATGTGAAAGTAATTAACAGTAATTAATCCTTAATTACAGTAATTAGCCAAGTCGCAGTAAATTAAACCACATCTGGAGCAGATGAGGGCTTCCGAATGGGAGGCAAAGAGAGGCGACAATCGGGGAGATGCTGAATTCATCTGACAGCATCTGATTAAGTCTACCTGTTGCTGGAAGCCTCATTTGCATGTTGTTTTTGTTTGCATTTCCCAGTAACCCTTTCAACGGCATTCACTGTGTGGACCTCTTGGTCCCTGCTTAACTACCAGTTAGGCAGCCCTGCTGCCACAATATGAGGGAGTCCCTTCATATCCAGCAGGGTGGTTGGGTTTGCCCGGGCTTTATTTATATGTCTCCCCCCTCCCTCCTAACAAACAAAAATATAAATAGCAGGGACCTCATCAAGTGACAGGCTGAAATCAGAGAGAAGCCAAGCGAGAGTTGTATTTTTTTTTTTAAGCTGGTGAAAAGAGAAGATGATATGAGCCATTAACATGTCTTTTAGGGTAGGGAAGCAGAGAGCAGGAAAAACAGCAAAAGACACTTGCACAAATAGGTCAAGTGGGCCTTCCTCTTGTAGAGAAGTCCCTAGGTCCTACAGAGGAAAGGCAAGCCCAGGAAGATCTGTGGCCTGTATGTCACAAACATATACACAAGCATGCATGTGTGCTCACATGTACACACAAACACACACAGAGAAAAATACCTTGGCAGAACTTATGGGAGTCCTCCATTTTTCTGACCTCATTCTGATGCATGCTACATGCATAATGCATGCCCACGCAGTATGGTTTTACACATGGAACAAAGAAATACATGTACAATAAAGAAAACTTAAACATGTAGTAAAACATGATGATAAAAGCTACCCCAAATGTCTCTATAGAGAAAAGTGATGACAAATATTTTTTGTTGTTTTGGGTGGGACATAGTCTCATTTTGTCACACTGGGTAGAGTGCAGTGGCATCATCACAGCTCATAGCAACCTCAAACTCTTGGGCTCAAGTGATTCTCTTGTCTCAGCCTCACAACCAGCTAGTTTTTTCTGCATTTGGTAGAGACAGGGTCTTGCTCTTGCTCAGGCTGGTCTCAAACTCCTGAGCTCAAGAAATCTACCCTTTTTGGCCTCCCAGAGTGCTAGGATTGCAGGTGTGAGCCATTGCGCCCAGCCTGACAAATCTTAAAAGGAGAGAAAATGTGGCAAAATAAGACACAAAAATAGAATAGTTATTACAGTTGCTTCTTTTTTTTTTTTTTGAAAATTGTTTTTTATTTATTTTTCTTTTTTTTTTTTCCTGATGAAGATTCTTATCAGCTACTGCCACTGAGCATAATGTGGCTGGAACAACAAAAGTGTAAACAAAGCCTAACCACTTAGTATGTAGAAGAGTAACTTAAAAGGTAGTCAAAACTACAATTCAGATATGTAAAAAATAGTGGTAATAAGAACACTATATCACCATATCCAGAATAGAACCAAAGGTGAATTGTATCAGTTGGGATTCAGACACCGAACCCCAAGTAGTGAGGGATTTATTAGATTAGAAATGTCTTTTCTTTTAATATCATAGAAGCCTGAATGTAGGTCAACCAGAGGCTGATATGGTGGCTTCATAGTGTCATCAGAGACTTGGATACTTTTCTGCTTTGAGAGTCAACATATGACTTTCTTCCTGAAGTTAACTTAATGACTCACTATGGCTGCTGGAGCTCCAGCCATTGTGTTGGCATTCCAGCCTTCATTTTGAGTAGGTAGTACAAGGATGGGTACAAGAAGGGCACATCTGCTTTCTTTTAAGGTGATTTACCTAGCTCTTCTGTTTACTCTTGTTGGCCAGAACTTAGTTCCTTAGTCACACCTTGCGGGCTGGGAAATATTCTCCTTTAGTATAGTGAGCCATCTGTATCTGCAGGTTCTGTCATCCAGCCCGCTTCTTAAGCACCAACCGGACACAGCTGATTGAGTTTGTTTGACTTTGCATGCTTGCCTCTTCTCTGGTCTTGACCAAGCTTATAAAGGGAACTTTTGGGGGACTCTGAATCTTGGAGCCTGATCTGCAACCCAAGGTTGGTTAGATCCCAGTTTGGGTGTGGTAGCTAAGGCAAAGAGAACAGGGAGAGTGCTAGGTCCCTTTGCTTTGCAAAACCTTTCAGTGAGGGCTGGTGCTGGAGAGTGTTGAAGCTTTTCAGGGGGATTAGCGGGCTCTGGGGTAAAAGTTGAGAGGAGGGAACTACATCCTGCCCGAATATTACATCCAACTCATAGGACGAAGGATAAGAAAGTGACAATGGTTTCGCCCTCACCATGAGCAGAGCTACCCCATGACCCACACCGCCTACTTCTGAGGCATGTGCTAGAGAGATCTGGAAATCCATGGGACTGGATTCTGGGCACATGGCAGCCTCTCTTGGTTACAGACAAGTCGCGAACTTCAGGTCCACTCCACTGCACTGTTTTTCCTCATCTGTGCTGTCAACTCTGGGGCAGACAGACAGTCAGTGGTTGTGTCCATGGCATAGATTAGAACTGAGTGGCTGACACGAGGTGGATTCACTAATTCCACATTCCAACCAGCTCATCAACCTGCCATCCCTGACCTCCTTTATGGTCTTTAGATGTCCTCTGGGATTCACCCCCCACAAGCAGCTTTGCTCTTTCCCAGCTGTGTAACATGGAGAGGATCTAGAAGCTCAGTTTCTTTCTAAATTCAGTAGAACTTCTATAAGTTGACCACCCAAGAGACTGTACCAACCTGTCAACATGTGGAGGTGGTGAACAGGAGGAACTAGGCAGTTTCGCTCAAGAGTCTTTATTTTTAACCAGTGCACCGTGCTTCTTCTCAGTAAAGGCCTACTATACTGATATGTATTGCATGTCTGGTCTGTGAAGATTGGGTCAAATTAAGAAGGTGGTGAGTGTAGGTTGTGGTCAACTATGGAGATTCTGCTGTATTTGAAGTAACTACATCACCGAGTTATTCAGAGGATTACATGAGACAATAAATGTAAGATGTTTGGTGTGATGTTTGGTGCATAGGAAATACTCAGTAGTGTACACTTATTATAATATTAATTATTACTATAATTATTTGTATTATCTGCCCTCTGCTTATTATACCTTTACTGAGAAGAAGCACAGTGTACTGGTTAAAAGTAAAGACTCTTGAGCGAGACTGCCTCGGCTAATTAAATATACCACTTATGGGCTGTGCGACCTTGGGCAAACCTGTTAACTTCTCTAGGTCTCAGTTTCCTTAACTGTAAAAGGTAATAATTATATCTATCTTTTAATTGGCTGAAAAGCGCTGACTATAGTGCCAGGCAAATATGTAAGGTAAAGGCCAAATAAGTGTTTTCTATCAATGATATACTTAAATATATACTGCATTTACATATATGTTATATTTACATACCATGATATAAACATTTATACAATACCTTTGAAAGCCTGATGATCTCCATACGAAAAACATGTGTTACTTTGTAAGTTCCTAGAATTCAGGCCCAACCTATTACTACCTTCATATATAAAAATTCTTAATAAATTATTTTGATGCCAAAGGAAAGAAAAGAAGAAGAAAAAAATGAAAGCATAAATATAATAATATCGATAAATGGCAAAAGGTAATTCATCAGGCCAAACTGACCATTTCACAGTGAATAGATCAGTAGGAAATCATTTGGGGAAAGTACTTTTTATCAATAAAGTTACTCCAATAATTTGATACAGACTAAGATTAATGTTCTATTCAATGTAAAAATTCAACCACATATTCTTATTTTTGCTTTTTTAAACCTCTAAGGTTAGTCACCAAGTATTCCTGGAAAATTCTGCTTAGAAGTGGATGTCCACCCCCTTTATTCAGATGTCCTATAAATGTACTATAAAGTTGAATGAGGAAGAGTATTAACACCTAACACAATGCTAAGGAACCTCCCAGCAGTAACCCCACAATTATCTCGTGGTTTCCTAGAAGTTATAATGAGCTGACCCACTTGGCATATCAAATTCCTCCTGGCTGGTTTTGTAGTTCTCACCCATGCAGAGACACGGCTCTTTGAAGAAAAATAACAGGCCATTTAAACTGAAATATGTTGTGGTGGGTGGGGAGAATATTAGGAAAGAGATGTATCCCGCAGTTAAAAATTACTCAACCGGTGTTGTAAAGTTAAAAACCAGAGGCCTTGGATAAAAAATATATATATTTTTATATATAAAATGAATATATATATATTCATTCTTGGGGAAAATGAAAAATCCTTTGGCTGAGAAAGCTTGCCTCCTTCTGTTGAGTGAAGTATGGGTAGTGAACATTAATACCCATATTTTCTGCATTTCTTCCAATTTCATTATTCTGGCCCTGTCTAAATCTAAATACGTTATAATTCTCAATAATGGCTATCTGCTGCCTGTGGTGAAATGTTATAATGACAACAAATAATTTCTAAAAATTATAAATTACTTCTACCCAATTGGAAAACAAGTAAATTGTGGGTTTGCACAGGAAATGGGGGCACATTTGTGCACAGTCTCTTCAACACTTGCTCATTCTCCAAGAAGCAAGGCTTGACATGGTTCACCTATCTTAACCACAGCCACACCAGTTCCCACCAGATAGGAAGGACCTAACTCCACATTTCTTACATTTTAGCAGGTGAGGAAGGGAGAACACAAATCCAGACAAGTCATTCCCCCTCAAACCAGGCAGAGACAACTTTTCACAAGTATTCCTTACTTACAGGTTGGGGGAAGACAGTATTGACTATTGACCAGGAGGATGGGACAAAGACCTCTGGAGGTCAAACAAAAAGAAGCCCATGTACCATGTACCTGTGTCCCAATTTTAGCAGCCAACAAAGGCAAAGGGCCTTACTTCCCAAGACAAAGTACAGGGCCCATGAGTTTTTACTGGTGCCTGAGAAGGGACTGTTGGCCTTTGTCCCAAACCCAATCCCCCTTTCCATCGTGGGTGTGTATGTAACACTCAAACTGAATCCCTAAACCTTAAGCCTTAAAAAACCATTGCCATTATATGAGTGAATGGTAGGACAGATCTACCCAAAAGAATTATAACTCTCTGTTCCAAATTACAGAACCACAAAATGAAGTTTATTTGCTCACTTATTTTCTAAACTATAGTAGTTCTTACAAAATGTGCTTTATTGAAATACCCTAAATAAGAATTGTACTCCTCTGAATTATAACCAAATGTGGTTTTATTAGAATACAGTGAGTGACAAATAAAAGTACACAGACAATACACCCTGTCTTTTAGAATCTTGTGATCAAAAACAACAGAATTGTAGAGATTTTCTAAGATCACACATTAAACAAAAACATTAATTAAATAAGTTAATTACTAAATTTGATTTAATGTTCATTATGTGCATGCCAAAGGGTGAGTGTAATAACTCATTCAGGAGCTGCTGAAAGATCCAAATCTTCATTCTAGGGGTCTGTAACTTAATAAAGCCAAAGCTTGGTGTTGAGCTCTAGCAAAACCATAACACCATATTGCATTGCTCAAGCATCTGACTAAAATGAAGAGATCAAAAGGAGTAGCTGGAGGGAACCCAAAAACTAAAGCTAAGGCTTCCTCTTGCATCATGGAAGCACTAGTGAGCCTCTCTGGGGGAAAAGAGCATTAAAGCAAGTGCTGAGCCCCAACTCTGCCCTGCACAAAAGAGCTCCCACAATGTCGCCGTGCCTCCAGAACTGTGGTGCTCCAGATGTGCCTCTAGAGCCCCTCAAAGTACATCAAAACATTTTTTTCCAAGACTATAGAATCGTTTCACAGTGCGAGGAACAGGGCTACTTTTCCTAGTAAATACATTTTAGGAACTAAAAACTTCTCTTCCCAAAAGACTTTCTAAACACCATTTTATACCCAATAGACCTCTATTTTGTAAGCAGCCATGCTCACAATTTTATATAATTTCCTGCTATGGCTTCAGCATGCATCTGTTCACATGCCCAGATGTGACCAGGTTGTTTTGGTTAATTCATGGGTTCCAGCCATATGTATGGCTGAATGCCACATGGTTGATTTAATTGATCATATGGTGATCTCAGCTAATAACTTATTAAAATACCTGCACCAACAGGACCATATATAAGTAGGCGACAGACAAGTAGACTAAGGAACCATCATTCCCATTCTGCCCCTTCCATTTACAGAAAAACAACAGTCCTTATAAATTACATTTATTTATTTATTTATTTGGGAGACAGAGTCTAACTCTGTTGTTGCCCTGGGTAGAGTGCCTTGGCATCATAACTCACACCAACCTCAAACTCTTGGGCTCAACCAATCCTCTTCCCTCACCTTCTGGAGTACCTGAGACTACAGACACCTACCACAATGGCTACTGGTTTTTCTATTTTGGGTAGAGATGGAGCTCTCACTCTCGCTCAGGCTGGTCTCCAACTCCTGAGCTCCGGCAATCCACCTGCCTTAGCCACTTCCCCTGTCTGACCTGTAAATTTTAATCAACATATTAGAATCAGAGAAATTCTATTTCCAGAAGGAGGCAACTGTAGATTGACCAAATGTTTATATGTAAAAAGGGAAAGCTCACTTTTAATCTTGTTGAAAACATATTAAACTCTTCAGGCGGAAATGGTTATATGAGAAACTATATAGTATAATACTTCTCCAGTAAGATAACACCTAATTCACCCAGGTAAGTCAAAAACTTCCAATCGAACACAAGAGAAGGAAATTCCGGAAGTTCTGAGGGAGTTAACCAAACCTTGGGGTCATCAAAGACTCCACTACCAACAATAAATCCCATCAGGGTGTCAACCATTCTGGTTGTCTTGGCAAGTTACTTATTTCTGCCTTGGCTTTCTCCCTCAAAAATGATGGATAGCTACCTCACAGTGAGGACTTGGTCGTGGAAGCAAAGTGCCTTGAAGACAGGAAGTCAGACATATTACAGGACCATAATTTTCTGCCCTGAAATGCCTTTGGTACGGTTGGGCATCAAATGTTCCTGATTTGTGTGTGTTAGCCTGAGAATGCTGGACAGGCAATGGTTTAAAAATCGCTGGGAGCAACACAGAACCCGGAGGTGTGTTTACGGGTAATCCGCTCATTTGGCAAAATATCAGTAGCTGAAACTTTACCTGTGGGCAAACTGAAAGCTGCTACAGAAGTTGAGGCCATGCAAGCAGAAGCAAGTTAGGGAAGCATGCAGATCCAAGGAGGAGGCGAGGGGCTGGTGTGCAGAACACGGCTGCATGTGAGCCCGGGAAGCCTGAGCGCTACCTCACGGCTCCCACTTCCTCCTGGCGCTTCTGGTTACGTGTGTGAACAAAGAGGCAGACAGGGAAACCCTTTATGGGAAGGACAAATAAACATTCTGAAACCTGAAAATGTGAAGTCAACTGAGCCTCAATTCAACCCAAACCTTTGGGGGCTTCTGCATCATTAGTCTGTATCACGGCTTCCAGTCATTTGTCCCTTTAGAATGAGAAGTCTCAAAGGCCTGACAAAGAGAAATGGACAATGGCACACTCCTGTTTTGTCGTCTCATTCTCTGCAAGTCTACCGGGGGAGGAAGCTGCCATGTTTAGGAGGCTTAAACGCTAGAAGGGATTTTCTAATGAAAAGGATAACCTGAAGATCCCTCTGTTTACTATGGCACGACAGCATTCATCATTCAAAAACCAAGAAAGGACCCATCTGGACAGGCCTCCTTATAATGCTCTCCCAAGAAAGGGAGCCCAGCAAATGTCAGAGTCTATGGAAAACACCTCGCAAGTTACATAGACGGCACCAGCGATGAGCAGAACCCCTGCCTCCTGCCCCTAGCAGGAGGGGAGGGGGATACAAGAAAGGCAGATGGTTTGGGAATTTACCGAGCGATTCCCACCTGGAGGAGGCACTCGGGCTGCTTTCCCTGCACTTTGTTGCTACTAGAATGGCACTAAAAAGTATTTTTCTGCAGCTATCACAAAGGATATCTGTGAGGAAAAATAAGATACTAGACATGAAAGGTGTGTCATTACCACTGTGCAGAGGAAGTCATTTCTTTTCACTGTGTTTCTGTGTGTATAGATGAGAGAGAGAGAATGTGAGCGTACTTCTGGTAAGAAATCCATGGGTGTGGAAACTCAAAGGAGGACCTGCATTTGGGGGTTTGATTTACGTGCCTGTGAACCACAGAAAAGAGTGAAGGTCCTGATGGCACTTTCTACGGGACCCGCCTGCCACAGCGATCTGTAACCCAGTAACATCTGACAAATCTCATTTCCCTTTCGAACAAGATTCTTCTAGGCCAAAGAAAGGTGAATGAAAACCAATTAAAATGCTTTTGAACTTCAAAGAAGGTCATTCAAGTTTTCGGTGAATGCACCTTGTTTCGGGGAAGCACGTGTGTACAGACAGACCCCCGACTCGCTACGTCCGACCTGCATGCAGATTTCCACTGTTTGGGAATGGCAGCTGAGTTCAGTCAACACTCCCCACACTTCAGCTCCTTCCAGGCAGTGGGCTCTGGCCCTTCTTCTCATCTGCACGGTTCAAATTAATTATACACTTTAATTTCATGAATTATTAATTTGATTCTGACTCGGCAGCTTATGATTATCCAGTGCTACAGACTATACAATTCCAGCTTCATTAAAACATCACCAGCTGCCTGAGAGACAGACATTAAATAGGGGAGAGCAATAATAAAATTAGGCTTCCGGCGCATAGCAACAGAGTCTTCCTCGGCCGCGGGCAGTGCAGGGCTCTGCTGCCTGGCTGGCCCGGGCAGAAAGGAAAGAATCATTTTAGACAAGCCCCTGCTCCTTCTCTGAATGTATTTCTTGGCCTTCCACGGTGCACGTAACTTCAGATGGTCAGATGGCACGACTGGGGGTGTGACATGTCATCTGTCTCTCCCTACAACCCCTTCCATTTGCCCAGTGCCCACGCTCCTCTGACATTAACTCTTTGATGGCTGCCAATGCTTCAGTCACATCAATGCTGTCCACCCCCAGTGTCTGCCACAGGGCCAGCTTCCCGGAAGGCCCCACAGTCAAGGCCAGCTGAGCAGGCAGAATGGAACACAAGCCTCTGAAGAGTTAGCTCAAGAAACTTCTTTGCACTGAGTCTCTCTCCCTCTCTTTGGGTATTTGGCTTAAGAAGATACATTTTGGTGAAAAGGGTCTGGGTTTCAGCAGCAGCTTGTACTATGCTCAACATGATTACCTCACTATATCAGATGTATGATGCCTCGTCTTGGGCCTGGTACTTGTCAGGTGTCAAATGGTACAAGTTCCTTTACCCCATCTTTGCAGTTATAAAATGACAGAAGTGAGCTCCTAATTTCTAAAGTTCCTTTCAATGCTGATTTCTGAACCTCTGTGTGGAAGGTTCATTATTCTTACAAACTCATGACTGGGAGACAGATTTGGCGACTGTCCCCCAGAAATTTCATGCTTATTATTAACAAGGAATACTTGAAAACCAAATGCATATAACTCAACAAGATCACTGCCATAAGATTGCTGCTGCGTCCTAGTAGAAAACACCCTGGGCAGGTGCTCTTCAAACCAAAAGTCCTGGGCAGAGCTTCTGGGCCCTTTGTGAAGGTCATACCCTTGCTCAAAGGGTTCAGGAAGTCACTTCTTGCTTAGATGTGGTCCCAGCTGAGCCAGCATTACAGAAGTAAGTGACAAGAAGATGACCGAAAGAAAGAAAAGAATGAGTAACAGAACTGTGACAGGGGGAGGGAGAGAGAGAGAGAGAAAGAGAGAGATCCAAGCATCTTTTCCTCTTCTGCCTTATACACAAAAAGCTCAGTTAAGAATGCAGACTCCTCTGTGCATTAATATACTCCTTCAAATAAATAAAACCACAGCACTTCCTCCCAGTAACTTTGTGGCAAAACAATTTGCAGAAGGAAAAGGTTGGAATTTAGACATTCCATTTAGCTGCTTCAGAAATCTAAGGACCCTGAACCTTGTGGGATTTCAAATCGATGGAATTAATTAAGGGAGATGTCCAGCACTCTCCACTAAGTAATCAGCAGGTACAGTAGACCTGAAAGTCTATAAAGAAAAATGGAACAGAATGACATGGAGAGAGGCAGCAGGGATTAAAAAATGAGCATCCAAATGGGAAAGGCGCCCACCCATTGATCGCAGCATAAGAGATGAAGGCTTCAGTGAGCAGAGAGAAGACTCTGTAACAGAAAATGGTTACAGAGCATGAGCACAGGCCCTACAGATATCTATAATCAGTGACAGCCAGGCCTGCCGGACACGGGACCACTTGACCTGGGAGCCCAGACTGAGGACGCAGTCCAGGGGTAAGGCATAAAACCATGCTTCAAAGATGTTAGTAGGACACTGGAGAGGGTATCATTTTATACCACCTGAGTGCACATGTATTGTTTCTTTCCTTCACTAAATGGAAGCTCCTTGAGGACAAGTATTTTGTCTACTCTATTCACTGTGACGAGAATACAGCCTGTCACAAGAAAAGATGCTCATGAAAATTTTGTGAGCTGAAGAAGTAAAGGATAAGCACACACATGACACACTATTGGGGAACGTGTGCATCTCCCCTGGTCCTGAGTGTGGCTCCGTTTCCCGGGGACAAGCAGGATGAGGAGGAGGAAGGGAAGCTCAGACCCAGTATTCATGAGACACTAAATAAGATGTTCGGGATTCACACCTGTGGAACATGGAGGAACCACTTGGTAACTTGATTTTCTGTGCCAATGACAGCAAAAGTGAAAGGGAGAGAAGGCAGATAAATGTTTTCGAAGGTATTCTGCAGTGGAAAATAACCACTCTCAGCCCAGAGCACAGCAGCCCAAAGAATTCAATTGTTTTTGCTTTTAAATCATTATCCTTCTTCCTCCATTCTCTCCTAGTCTCATACAAGGGGCAAAAAATGCACTGCCACCCAATTTTACAGACGGAGTGTCGCTGAGATTTGAAGCAGTGCCCTAAAGACCATTCTGGCTTTCCTGAGAATCAAATAGAAAGTTCTGAGGCAACGGTCAAATGCCTGCCAGAGGAAGAGCCAGACAGCGGAATGAGCGGCCAGTCCCAGGGTCCTCGGTGCTCAGCTGACCTTTCCACCACAAAGCACAGCTAGGAAAAGGTCCCTGTATGGGGATGCCAAGAGGCAAATTCCAGAAATGGGAGTAGACAGTCTCCCATGAGCCCTAGAATGCTTACGGACTCTCAGGATTAAAGAAACCTTTGTAGACACCTACACTTTCCTTGGCTTGCTCCCCTATCTTCTCAGTGGTCCAAGCAAAGAAAGAGAACAAGAATCCCCCTTCCCCTTGCCCAAGAGGATGAACATAAAATTTGTCTTTTGCGACAAGGAAGGTGCAGGCACTGTAAATACACTCACATAAGGAAATCACAGAAACCCCAATTCAACCACAGTCCTCACACCCTCCTTGGACTAAAAGTCACAAGGCCAAAGAAGCCCCGTCCCACTGGGCATCTTTGTTACCTTCTTAGGCATCTCATCACCACCTTGACCAAACATCACTTGCTATTCACACTGAATGAGACGTGAGTTAGGCCCGGAGCAGGGGGACTCAAGGTCTATTTGATAATACTTCTCCAAGTGAGCCCCCAGTTGGGGTACTGGCAGTTGGCATCCTGTAGGGGCTTCTGTTTATGTCAGCAGAAGTTAGCAGGAGAAGTAGCAGCCTTTGTTTCTATGACTTCTTCCAAATGAAGTTAGAAGTCTCCAGGGCCCTTGGATACATCATAGTTCAAGGAGCATTGTTTCCTTTGTGGCCAGGACTGTAATGTGGGGAGTAAAATGCTGACTTCAGTGCATAGCATAAAATATCAGTAATGTTTCCAAGAGCCTCTCAAAGGGATCAACATGTTCACATCAGGCTCCTTGGCACTATGGAGGACTTCACATAAGGTAAAAGATCCAGCAGGTTCAGCCATCTAGCAGCTTAGAATCCAGAAGGGGTTAAGTTTCCCATGAGCCCAGATATCTTTAAAATTGCCTGTGGTCATTAGATCCACAGGACTGTAATAAAATGAAAAAATAAAAAATAAATGCAGAACAATGAAGGAAGGATTTTCTAAAACAAACAAACAAAAAAAAAACCCACCATCTTTCATTGTTTCCCCTGTCTTTGCAATAAAAACACAGTGTTGGACCTGTCTGGATGTGGGGACTTTCCAGTTTCCATGTGAGGCTGGACATTTTGCATTCAATACAAATTAGTTCCTCAAAATCAGAATCAATTGTCATAAAATGTAGGGAAGTATTTTCCCAAGGGGCAGGCATTTGTAGTAAAACTGGAAATGTTCAACTTGATTATAATGCTTCACGAAAAGGTCAGCGTGGGATTTCAGAGCTTTACCTTGAGGATGTTAACTCTGTTTGCAGGCAGGGGGAAATGCGGAAAGTCAGTTTGCCCAGGCTGGCCATGTCCACATCGCTCTGATCACCTGTCACAAAGCTAGCAGCAGCCTGTGTGCTTCAGAAAACAAATGAACGTGTGCATACACACATGCTGTGCACCCCCACCCACACACACTTTAGACACACACATCCCCATGTACTTTCCAGAGACCGAACACCTCCAAAAACAGTGTGCCATTGCTGCCGGTTCATTGGACAGGACAAAAACAATGTTGCTACATAGTAATCTAAAGCAATGGATCTCAATTTAGTGGCACATGGCACAGAATCACCTGGGGAGCTTTCTAAAAATACACATGCCTGGGCCTCCCCACATCCAGACATTCTGGTCCAGGACTTGCACTTATTTATAAAAAGGTCCCCAGGCAATTCTAATATACCATTCACCTACTCCTTGGTTTCCTGTACATACGACATTTACAACTCTAATTAAAGCTTTAAAATACTCAGGCCAAGTGAAAATGGCCACCACTTCCTGCTTTCCAGGTTGTGGTTATGTATTTGACATAGATCTTCATTACATTTGGAATCACAGTTCACAGTCCCCATAGCCCTCTCACCAACAGGATGAAGCACAGGCAGAAGAATTTATCCTCGCCCTACCTCATATTTAAACCTGAATGAGCATGGATAGAAAAATGGCTCATCACTGAGTCACTTACACCACCCGGACCATTTGTTCCCTCCCACAAACTAGCACTGCTGTCTGTGTGGATCTCCTTTGCAGCTCTTGGTAGCCCCTAGCTTGTTCAGTTTATCAGATCTGACGGGGTCACTGCCCGTGAGCTAGGCTGAGTAGAATTCTGAAACACTTTTGTTGCCAACCAAAAGTTGTCATTTGGCCAGATCCTGAGGCTTAGCCCCTCCTCTTTCAGCAAATCCAAGTGTGATTCAACTTGGGGAAGGGGGATTTACTAAGAAAGGAAAAACAGGACTATAACCTCAATTTCAAAAGACCCAAACTATGCCTTACTTGCAAGTCACAAAACATTTTTATGGCTTTGTTGTTGGTGTTGTTCTTAAATTCTGAAACAGACTTCTTTTTCAAAAGTACTTTCCACTACAAAGATAAGAGTCTGGTAATATCTCCACCACCTTCATACAAAGTCTCTGGCAACCTTGGCCCCCCCAAAGCCTCTGGCATCACTTTGCTTGACAGAGTAGCAGAGGTAGGCTGCCCTTGCCCCAATCCCCAGACAATTCAGAGCTTGGCTACTCAAGTACTCCTAGGTCACTGCCACAGGAAAGCTCATCATGGGGTAACAATGACCACAGCAAACCCGTAGAATTGTTTTGTCACCCAAATCCTACATACTCCTGGCTATCAAATATTACTCTTGGACTCACACATATAATAGTTAGTCCTACAGCAGCAGCACCCAAAATAAGGTCACTATATCTTGACCAGTCAGAGTTAAGTCCTCAAAATTCCTAAATTTCAGATGCTTCAACTGGCAGCAGAAGATTTCACCCTTGGCATGGCTGTTTTTATGGAGGTTGGAGGTTGACAAATCCCTTTGCTAAAAATTCTTTGCTAAAAATAACCTACAATCTCCAAAATTACCTTGAATATGCTACAAGGTCAACACCACAAGATTTATTATGTACACCTGTTAGTGTACATGGCAAGTTTAGAGTCAAAAAGAAGGTAAAATGTGCCATATTTCTAGCAAGTTCACATATTTACTCAAGTTTCCATAATTAGGGAGTTCAACTTGTACACATGAATCTGACTTCCAACTCTGAGACTTAACACTCCTTGCCCTTGGGCAAGGTAACTTAACTGCTTTGAACCTTAGCTTCTGAATCTAAGCAAATAGAGATAATATTATCTACCCTAATACATCTTAAGGATTAAATAAAACAACAAATCCAGCCTCTGCCACCTAGTAAGTGCTTAATAAAAAATGGTGATTGTATTAAGCATTACCATTATTATGATTGTTAATTAAAATCATCCTCTTTTTGAGGTTATGCTGAGTGCTACTTGTTAGGAATGAGTAAGACCTGGGCAGGGAGCAGACCATAATTCCACTTAACTGCTCTGAAACTAAAGTCTCCCCCTGGTGGAGGCCTATTAATTTGTTTGTTTTTGAGCTCTACCTCTGGTTCCTTCATCCCAGGCACACCTGTTTCTAGGCAAGGCTGAATGAAATGAATGCTTTGTTTTGTTTCTCCGTCGGAAACGAGGCTCTGGTCCATGTAGGGATGTGTCTGGAGCATGTTTGTTCTAACTTTTTGGAGCCAACATACACCTGCCCAAGTAGCTAAGAAGCTGTACTCCCACCATCCCAAAGCTAAGAAAGTCCCAGCTGCTGCTGGAAATATTTTTAGCTGCATTATTTATTTGAACACCTGCCTGACAATCTTAGACAGAGCTCAGTCTGGCAAGGGAGGACCATTGGGACACCAGAAAATTCCTTCCCAATATGGTTGCATTCACTATTTTGTATCCACCCTATGGCCAAGAAGGACCTTCCTCTTTCCAAAGACCGGCTCTGATCATACAACAGGCAGATTAAAAAAAAAATCTCCAATGTCATGTTAAACAGAGGCTCCCATAAAACCCCAAACCTTAATGCTAGTGCCATGTCAAACACAGAGCATCTCATCCTGGCAGCTATTAACGCACTAGTCACCCTAAGCGATCCTTCTGGTGGTGGCACCCTATCAACCAATATCGTTTCCTTTCCTTTATTTTTACTAGTACAAAAACTGAAACACAGAACTGCAACAAAAATGCTATCCTCTTTCCAACCACTCTTTCTTTGCCCACTTGTTCTTCTCAAATGTACATTTGTACTGTCCATTAATCTACCTTCTGCTGACTCCAATCCCACCTCCTCTTCTATTCACAGCCCAACTCCTCTCTTCACTATCAGTTCCTTACCACCATCGCCCTGAAACTTAACTGCTCTCTGCTTCCAAAACTGTATGTTGACTGTATTCCAGCATTTAATTTTTTAATTATGTTCCATATTGAACTGTCTGGCACCTAGAATGTGCTCAAAAAATTGAATAAAAGCTTTTTAGGTCTTGTAAAAAAAAAAAAAGGTATGGTACATTTTTTGGTCTCTTTTTCTTTTCTTAATAGTTTCTAGCTCAGTACTAGGCGCATACCAGCTACTGAATAAAAGCTTTCAGACCAACCGAAAGCCCCTCTCAAGGACACACTGCCATCTGCCATCATTAGAATGTTTACAGATCAAAATTCTTGCTGCTGGCACTTAGGTCTGGCTCACCAGGTCATGCTTTCCCTGCTCACTCTGCCTTGGGCTAAATTGCCTAATTTTTCAATATGTAGGCTTCATATTCTTTTCAAGAGGGTAAGGATCTTATTATTTATTTAACTCACTAGAATCGTAAGTGACTGACTGTTTATGAAAGGTTCTGAGATCCCAGATGAATGATGTTGCGTCAGTGTGCAGTACTACTGCCTTACACAGAGCAGTGGATGGTGCGTACAGAGACATACACATAAAAACGCTACTTGGCAGGCACCACACACACCGTTTTTGTATGATCTGAAAACATCTTGCTGGCATAATTCATAAGCAGAATGTCTTTATATTTAATGACCCAAATATGCCAGTCACGTGCTTCTGAAAAGCAAGTCAGAGGCAATAAAACTGTAATTTTGTGAACCCTCCTTGCCACCTCCTCACCAAAATAATAGCTCTGCTTTAAACCCTGCCCTTTCCAAATAGCTGCTTTGAAGAAGCCTAAGTGTGCAGTAGGCCTTTGTGGGCAATCATCTCATGGTATGGTGATGAGAGGAGGCTTGGAATACAAATGGTCCTGGTAATGCGCGCTATAGGTCCAAAGATACAGATTTATAAGGAACTGGCAGAATTTATCTTTTGAGAAGAGTTTATCCTGGCTCAAATAATTCACAGAATCATATTTTAGGAAAAACATTCAACAGTCATCCAGTCCAGTTTTGCACTTGGAAGGCATGAGCTAGTCAAACGAAAGTAGACCTTGACCAGTGACTCATTTATTTACATACCTACTGTAACTCAGGTGTTATTCTAGGCACTGGGATACAACTGGGAACAAGTTCCCGCCTCCTTCTCTCTTTAAGACAAATGGAAAGATATCACAGCAATTCTTTGGAGAGGGTCCTTGGGCAGCTCAGATAGCACTGACTCCTGCCACTGAGAATCTCACAGTCAAATGACCTTCATGATCACTAAGCCTTTTCAAGTCTTTGTGACCAACCAACTACAAACTGCAGTACTGAAGACTGCCAAAGACATTATCATCATTATACTTTGCTTCCCCTGAAAGACATTTAAGGAATGAATGGCCAAGGATGTGCATACAACTTACAAAAATCTTTTAATGAAAGAGTCATCACTTGAGAAGTCCATTTAAAAATCACATTCACTCATTTCTTCAACTTTTCAACACTCAACACTTATTGAGCAGCTCTGTGTGCAAAGGACTCTATTGGGAAATAATGAGATGGATGGCACAGTCCCAGCTCTCAAGGAACTTAAAAATCAATTGGGTAATTACAATCCTCATTTTACAGATGAATAAACAATGGCATGGACAGTTAAGGGATTTATTTTAAATGCTTTGTCCTATAACTAAATCATAATATGAAGTCATCAAAAAAGATGAAAAAGCACTGAGCTAAAAGGTAGGATATCCTAGTCCCATTCCTGGGTCAGACTCATTGGTCAAATGCAGTCCCCTCTTGGGGGTTTCAATTTCCTCTTCTACAACAGGAGGGGGTGGTCTTCTAGCTCTAAGATGATATAATTCTAACACTTGGGAATAATAAGGTTTGGTGGTTTGAACTAAAGAACTCAATCTCTTGACAAAGGGAATGAGTTTTAATGAGAATTGTTATTTAGAGAATTCAAGTCATACCTAAAGGAATATGAGTGATATTCCATCCCGTTAGCCGCTGTTGTTTTTCTTCATAGGAGACGCTCAGGCCTAAATGAGAACACGCCCCCTTCTGTGGAGTGTCTGCTACCTTAGCAATAATGGCAAGAAAGCTGGAGCCCTTCTTTCCAGCTCCCTTCAGCCCCTGCTAAGTATCTATAACACAGGGTAATAAGTGTTTGCAAGAGCTATGTTGCTCCGTGAAAGAATAACTGCTCCAAAGATAATGTAACCCGTCTACGTGCAATATGACAAATGGGGGCTTAGCCTACGTGTAAAGAACTCTTAATTAAAGGTTTAATAGACAATGAGAGGCTTGAACTGGATCATATGTGAGGTCCTTTTCAGCTTTAGCTTTTTATATTACTACAAATTCTGTGAGGATAATGTAAAAGATTTCCTTACTGAGTTAATCAGTACATCTAGAGCATTAACCAACATCATTTATAGTCAGTTTGTCAGTACTTAATTCCAGAAAGAAGAATAGATGTTCTCATAAGAAAACCTTGGTTTGGATTTTTAAAATCAGAGTGTTTAATAATTTCATTAAATTTCAAACCTTCCCTAGAGAAGATGTTCTCTGAGCTTAGATGATGTCTCCTAAACTGCCAATCAGCTGGCCTCTTTGCAACGCGTGAGTTGTAAAATCATGTATGTGAAGATCTAAATGACAGAAGAATTAGATTCGAACCCTTTTATTTATATTTAATTTTTGCCTTCCTGATTCGACACATCATTTGTCCTCAACACTTTTATTTTGTGGTCCTAGAGGCACAGGTGGTTCTTATTTCAAGCTGTATGAACAGTTCTGCTATTCAAAGATTAATGAATAAAGGGGGCCTTGTAAATAGATTAGCATGATAATGGTAATAACGCTTTCTGCTGCCTTCTGTGCCTACTTCAATCTGTGTGCCCCTGAAAATGCCTCCCCTCCCCCAAGATTGGATGCCCCCTCGCCCTCTTTCCCGCCACCTGATTCTAGTCTTTTAGGAAGACAAAGTGACTCATGAATCCAGCAGCTGCACAGAGAGCAAGGAGAGAAAGGGAGGAAGGGGAAAAGAGGAGTGCAGAGAGACGGACAGACAGATACAGAGCAGAGAGTAAACCACCAAATGTGGTGTAGGATGGGAAGGTTTACACAGAATGCACAGAAAAAATACAGGACTCCGCAGTTTGATGCAAATAACTGTCATTCTTCCTCCTTAACCCCTCCCTCACCATCTCTTTTTTATGACATTTGTTGCTTATCACCATGGAATCTTTCCTCTTAGTTTGACCTCCAATACACATCATACCTCCTCCTTATCTCAGATTCATAACTATTCTAGAAGCATGCACTGTTCAAGATTTTGGAGAATTGGTTGTAGAAACAAAAGCTAGCAATAGATATGCTTTTTTCCTCTCACTGTATAAGCACAAGTTCAAAGGGCCTTTCCTTAAAGGTTTGACCAAGAAGCAATCATTTGGACCTCTCTGAAAACTGACAACCCCGCCGAGGGGTGTCGTATCCGTGATGAATGAATGACTTAGTGGGATCTCAGTTTTCAGCCTCCTTGAGCCTCCATCAATGGAAGGAGGTCGGAAAGACCTCAGGATGTAGGGAGCTGCCTGCGCCTCTGTCCTCTTAGCCTAAGTTGTCTGGTCTCCAGGCAAGTCGTAAGGACGAAGAGTCAGGCAGGGAGAGTCATTCTGGAGGGATGCCAGGAAGATGGCTAGGCAAAGAGGATTTGGACAAACAGCAAAGGTCACTACAGCAGGAGAGAATGCAGAAAGAGGTCAACCCTTCAGAACCCTCACACCTTTGCCTGCCTGCTGGGGTGGAGACTCCAACAGCAGAGAGATGCTGAGCCCAACAGGAGACCAGCCCACACACCAGGCCAGGAAACGGGGGCCTCCCTTCCTTTGTCTCCTCAGACCTGCGCGTGTTTTCCCTCATTTGAAGGGGGCCGGGAGCACTGGGAGCCGGGCTGACCCTCCGCCTCTCCTGTTGATTAACATCCCCTCTGCCTCGCTCTGACCCCCACGGGGGCACACATTACTACCCACCGCACCTCCAGCCTCTGGGCCTTCTGATATCAACTGGGAAAAGGGAATCTAAAAATAAAGCCGGGGCCAGAGTGTGTACCACTCGATTGGGCTCCCGTGCTCACAGATCTGCTTATTTTGGCCTCTCTCTCCCCAGCGATAAGGCTGCTAACAGCCTGTTATCAGCCAGTCGGTGAAAATGTGCTCCAGCCTGATTAGGCCTCAGTCTTTGCCAAGGTTATAAACAGCCGTTATCGTTTTCCCGAACAGAATAATCCGGACAGTATCAGCTCAGAAACATATGGGCCACACAGAGAAGATAGCCGCTGACGGACACTTCATTTTAATTGTAACGAGTGGGTAGCAGCAGCCTGCCCACAGCAGAGAGAGAGAGAGCTGCCCGGCTGGCAGCAAGGCTTTTGGTGCTTTTATTTATTTTTTTTCTTTCTAAAATCCCCTCTTTCTTTCCTGGTTTCCAATGCCTAAGTTGCTTTAATATTCTGGGTGGCATAAGGAAAAGGGCCCTGCCCCAGATGTCACCAGGCACCAAGCACGACCCTTCCCTAAAAGGCAGATGGGACTCTTCTGATTCTCTCTTAAGGAGAAAAAAACAACCAGCAAAGGGAAACCAACACTAAGCTCTCCGCTCTTCAGCTCCAATTTGGTTTCAATGACCTGTCCTCTGACCCCACCCTGATCGTGCTTCCTCAAAGATCCTCTGCCTGAGAATGCCACATTCCAGCGTCCGGCAGGCAGCGGCACTCAGCACGCCATGGCCACATACTGAATAGTGGAGTGTTTCTACTTTTCCTTTAAGCTTCCACGTGGAGACATAGACATCAACCAAGATTAAGCTTGCAGAGGACAAGCCCATGCAAGTATGGATTTTGTGTCCTGAAAGCAATTTCTAAAATCTGGTCTCCCCTCATGCTCTTTTGTGACAGATTCATTTCTCGGGCTTGTCACAGAAAGTCAACTAACTGGGGTGAGGTGGTTGGATGGGGTGGAGAGGCATGACAAAAAGAGAAAACTGGGGATGAAAGTTTTCGTGAACACGCTCCCTGGTCTGCCACTGGGTCAGCAAAAGGCTCGGTTGCTGGCAGCTCAGCCCTGGTCACTGCTGTGGGTACAAAGCCTGTTCACTCAGGGGGACATGCAGCTTTCCCACTCGAGTGTCACCAGAAACCAAGTGGTAGGATGGACAGATAGGAGCCGAGGAAGACAGAGAGAGGGTCGACAGCAAGAAAGTAGGAAACAGTGAGTACACTCTGTTGCCAGCACTGCTGCCAGGCTGGGCTCACACCTGGCTGGCAGACGGGCTCCACAGAGCAGGTGGGACTCTGAGAAAGATAAAACCCACAGCCCGCCTCGTACCCAGCCGTCCCTGCTCACCCTCCCAGTCGACATTCACCTTTCACAGTATTTCAAATAATCAAAAATCCTCAACTTGGCCTTCCTTCCTGACCCTCTTCTCTGGATTCTTCCCCTCTCTTCTTAGATTCTCAGGTGTCTTCTCCCTTTTACCATAGAAAACTGCACCTTCCAGGGCCGAAGCACTCTCAACACAGTCTACAGCACTGGAGAAGTGCCCAGGTTCAAATCCAATCTCTGGGGTCTTTCCAGTAAGGAGGAAAAGAAAGAATGGAAAGTAGAAATGGAAGAAAAGTAAGAGAATCAAAAAGAAATTCTGTCTGATCCACGATGGTGCTTCTGCATTTTTCCCGACAGCCAAGAAAGGATGATACTGCTTTGTCAAGGTAGAAACAGTCACAACAGCTCATATTGATAGACTACTCGTATGAGTCAGACACTGACCCAAGAATTCTACATAAATTTGCTCATTTAATTCTCAGAACAATTCTGAGTCACACCCAGGTGATCTGCCCACTGCTGTATCTACATAATTGCAGGGTGTCCTGTGCCCCCCATCGGAATGACCTTTCCCACCAGCCTCTGGCAGTCTGTGACCAGCTCCGCTGGCCACTCCATCATTGCTGGCCACTCCATGTCCACGCAGACTTCCTGCAGATCTACAGGGACCCACCCCAAGGGACAGACAGACAAGCACTCTGGCCCCACAAGCACTTCTGGTATTTTACTGTCAAGTGAAAATTGAGCCTATGGTAATGTTCCTGCAATAGTATCAAATTCAAAAAGGGAAAGGGGACAGAATTTCTGCTGCCAGCTGAAACAAGCCTGAGGCACATTTTTGTTTTAATTTTTTTTTTTTTATAGCTTCTCAACACCTGCCTTCACTTTTCTACTCTCCCAAAAAAACATGGCTTAGGTTCCCTTGTAGTATCATCAAGAGACAGGCTGGCAGATCTCTGTACAAAACTCTGCAGTGGGTGGTCTGCGTGCAAGGTCTTGGTGGTCTTCAGCTCAGTCCCCCGACAAAGCTTCAAGGTTTCAGTGGCCTTTCCCTAATTGCCATCAGAATCAGAGAATGTCCTGGAAACATGAGAATCCACCTCTGAACTCAGGAGTCGGCTCAGCAATTGTTTATTCAATTTAAAGAGGTCCCCTCCTCTCTTTTCTATTCTTGTTTAGTTATTCTTTGTGTTTCAACGGACCCAGCTTTGTCCTCCCACAATTTGGGGTGAGCAAGACTGGAGGATTTCCTGAAACAAGCAGCTGGGCCCATTTCTCAGTGGGCCTGCTTCCCATTCTGTCCACAGCCACCTCCTGCTGACATGCTTCCACTTTCTTAGAAAGAAGGTTGGCTTTCTCAATGTCACACAACGGAGAGAGGGACAGCCTTCAAAGTCCAAGACTGTAGCAAAGACGGTGGACTGCAGCCACCCTGTCCCTGAGCATTGCTGACCTGTGGCCTCCCAGACCCCATGAGTACCATGTCCAGCCTTCTAGGGAGCATCTATGATACCACTGTCATCGCTGATTTGCTGGAGTGTCCCTCTGACTGCGAGCATCTGAAGTACTAGGCACTGTTTTCCTCTCGTCTGTACCCTTGACACCTAGCATGGCACCGGACATTCAATATGACTCAATATGAAAGGAAGAAATACATTCATCCTACACCCTCCCAGACAGGTGTTCAAGTCCAAGTACTTGGCATATAACCTAAATTCAAGTCTGACATTTTCTAATTCTGTCTCAACTACTTCTTTAGCCTCAGTTTTCCTATCTCTGAAAGGGGCATAATCATAGTACAGTGCGTGTACTATAAATTCATTATAAAGATTATATATGTTAAAAGCACTTAGCCTAGTTCGTGACATAGAACCGTCACCTGATGGATAGTTCTTATTTATGAACAACGATCCCTTTTTCATCTCCATCTGCCCATCATACAGCTGCTGCAGTAGTCAACTTCCTCTGACTAAATAAAAGGCTGCTGTCAAGGACCTCTAGTTCAGATTCCTGCTTTGCTAGAATTCTGTTGTCACTCAGTCGTTATGCCCCTCTGCCTCTGTGGCCTGCCATCAGACTGAAAGTCACCCTGCCTCACCTAAATCATTTGCAGATTATCTATGAGAACGCATGACCTACGAGATATGGAAAGGTGTGGAAAAGCTAAATCCAGGTTTTCAAAACTGCTGCAAGTCATGCTCTGGCAAAACCCCCTGCAGTCTAGCACTCCAGGGACCTTGCTGCATGCTCCAGGGTGCCCACAGCTCTCTAGTGTTCTGCCAACCTCTTGCCTTAAAGCAGGGTCTCCAACCAAGGTGGTATCATCTGAAGCCTTTGCTTGACTCCTAGTCCTCAGGTTGATCTCTGTTGAGTTGAAATGAAAACACCTTAAGCTAATACCCAGACTAGTGCTTGCTTACCTACACTGCCATTTTAGTAGGAAAATAGGCCCCCCACACACACACCAGAGGCACATTCTTATTTTCTTATCTTCCCACTGTCCTTCCAGTCTCCCGAGTTCTTCTTTTTCTTTCTTTTTCCTTTTGCTAAAAGAAGTGTCTTAGTTTGGAGATTCTTAAACCCATTTGCATTCCCAAGACAAGCTCTTAAGCATAAATTCATTTCAGCACTGGGGTCTTCTTATTCTTTCTCCTTCCTCTCACTAAGTAGTTGAGTTGAATGCATAAACAGCTCTAGCAGTTTTAGCATCAAGGCCTTATATGAGACAGGATTAGAAACGATTCAGGCCTTTCTCTCTCTCTCTCTCATACACACAGAGAGAGAGAGAGAGAGAGAGAGAGAGAGACACAATGGTGTTAGTCTCATTAGCCACAGTACCATTATCTCTCTCATCTCTAGATCTGCCCTACCCTGCCTGGGTTTAGTCAACATTCTCCTTCTTGGCCTCCTGCAGGAACGCTGCCAAATAAAATAACAAAATATTCATATGGTAAGGCACGTTAAAACCTTGGGAAGATTTAAGCCTGGGCCTCATGTCATAGATGCTCCCTCCTGTAATCTGTATTCCAATCTCGGTGCCAGCAGAGCTGTGATCAGAATATTCAAGGTCTCATAAAAGATTCAGGGCTTGCTGACTTCCCTGACATTTGCTGTTTCATGTTGTTCCTGCTTGCTCCCTTTCAGCCTCCAAAGCGTCCACAATCCCTTTCAAATCACTGCTGCCAATGGCAAACTTGCCAAGATATTCCACTAACTCAGGACAACTACAAGATCTAAATCTTCCTGGGAATTTAGTTGGGACTGGGGTCAGGGTTCTCAGTTCTTTCAGCAGCTCCTTTTGTTTGGTGGAAGGTTTGATTGAGTTCTTGCTGCCTTCTCTGTGGTACCTGGAAGTGGGACTTTGAAATCCAGGAAGTTAACAAGACTCAAGAGAGATTCTCCCCCTTCACTGTGAGTGCTTTTGAGGACAGGTTTGTGTGTACCTGACTCAGTAGGTGTGAATCTTCCTGGTTCTTATTATTACTGAAATCCGAGACTGTTATTTAACCTTGTAAAGGGTTGTGGCTGTAATTTGTAGGGATGATAGTTCACCAAATAGGGGCTACGCATGCTCTCTCTGCAGTGGTCCATGTTCAATAACAGGTATAGTAAATGTATGCAATTTCACAAACACACGTGAGACACAGCTATCACACTTAGATACCACACTGGTATGGATATTACTCGTTTAAAACAGCTGTCCTCAACCTTAATGGCACCAAGGACCAGTTTCATGGCAGCCAATTTTCCCACAGAAGGGGGTGGTAATTTTAGGATGATTCAAGGACATTACATTCGTCTCACATCAACAAGCATTAGATTCTCATAAGGAGCGCAACCTAGTAGTTGAGTTGAACAGTCTTCAGTAGGCTTCGTGCTCCTAGGAGAACCTAATGCTCCCGCTGATCTGTCAGGAGGTGGAGCTCAGGCAGTGGTGTGAGTGATGGAGAGCGGCTGTAAATACAGATGAAGCTTCACTTACTCTCCATGCACCTCCTGCTGTGAGGCCTGGCTCCTAACAGGATCAGTACCAGCCCACGGCTCAGAATTGGAAACTGCAGGTTTAAAAATTTAAGAAAAGTACATTAAGTTTTAAGGAAACAGGGTGTAAGTATAGGGGTGACTATGAATGGATCTAAGGCTTACCAGCTTAGGTGTCCTAGCCAGACCCGCCAGCAGATTCTAATATGATTTGCTTTCCAATTATATGATTTATGCCCAGTTTATCAGAATGCATTGAATCAAGGAAGTGATACCATGATTCTTAAGGATGTCATGCATGTTCATAAATGATATGCCCACACAGTTTAGGGGCCCACGAACCGATAGAAGTGGCAAAAGGAGACGAAAAGACACATAGTCATTTGGCTAACATCAGAGGCCACAGAGAAAAAAGAGAATGGAGGTTCCACTGCATAACAAATTAAGATACTTTCAGGGTACCCCTTAGTAAGCCATAAGTATCTGGAATTAAAACAAAAAAATCAGGCATAGATTCCAAAACTCAGCAGTTAAAAAGCAAAAAAAAAAGTGGGGGGGAGCTATTATAATTTAATCACTTTGGGAAACATCTTAGCCTAATTATTTCTGTAAATGCTATGGCCATTAGACAAATTAAATTAGAAGTCGAGATCAAAGTGCCACTCACACATAGTTACTTGTAGAATGTTGGGTAGCTTGAAGGTGAACAGGTGCTATAAACAACTTCTTTGAACATTTTTAATGTACCTGCTACGAACCCTTCTGAAGAGGTTAAGAAATCTAGAATACAAATTGAAAATTAAAGGCAAGTTGATGGTACTTCAAAATTAAACTCGTCAAATGAGAAAATTATAATCAAAATTGTCTCTGTACATCTCAAATCCTTCACTGTGTGAGTCACATAATATATACATATACGTGTTTCTGCATATGCATATGAAAAATCAAAAAGGCAAACACCTATCAGTGGTTAATCATAACATAACAAGAATATGAGATCTGCTTTTATAAGTGATTATACCCATAAACATATGCCCTTAGACTTAAGTAAGCAAATAGGGCGTCTCCTGTTATACAATAATATGGTCGTGAAAAGTTATAGGTAAAATTGTAAAGACTGAGCTATACTCATGGGGAATACATTATTTAAAATAAATCCATAGTCAGATATTTAGGAAGATAAATAATCCTACGATTCATTGTGTTGCATAACAATAGGCTTTTAAAATACACAATTCATATTACTTATTTACAGTAAAATGTATTTTTTTCAGATAGAGTATAATACTATATACACGAATGGCTGTCAGTGTGGGATGACTATGCCTCCCAGGGGATGCTTGGCAATTTCTGGAGACATTTTTGGTTGTGGTGATGGGGAAACAGGGCTGCTGTTGACATCTAAGGACAGAAGCCAGAGATGTAGCTATCATACAGCAACGCACAGGTGGCCCAACAACTAGGAATCATCTGGCCCCAAAAGTCAATAGTGCTAAGGTTGAGACACCTCGGCACAGAAAACCACAAACATGACATGTCATGTTCCCCTAAACTTTTAAGAAATGAAAAATGAGAAGCTGGAGGAGGGGAGGAACTCCTTTTAGCAGCATGTTGATTATCAAGTCTAATTGCTTTGGTGGATGCTACAACACATGATTTTGCCATAAAATATGAGCTCTTAAAACCCACCCCTTGTATTTGCATTATACCTGCACACTGAGAAATGGTGGAAAATCAGAAAAAGATTTGAGGAGAACAAGTTTAGCCCGAGACATTCATCAATGAACAGAGGAGTAGCCTGACCAATAGCGTTAAAATCAAATAAAGTCAGATATAACAAAACCCAACTTTTTCGCCAGTGAAAAATAAACACGTCTGGTACACACTGTCCTATATGTGTGTATCCATCCAATTCTATAGCATCAGAGCTCTGGCGTTCAGTAATATAATAATATTATTTTTGAGATCAGTTAAGGTATAAAATGTGCGTACTCTCAGTCTTTAATATTAATAAGTCTTGTAACTAGCAGTTTCTCATAGCTCCGAATTCTTGAGCACAACTAGAAAGGGCACTTATCCTGAAAAATCTAATAAATTTACAGTTTTATATACTTCCTTCAATTGTAAAAGTCTTGTTCAATAAACTTTAAAATGCCACTATAGAGCAATAACACAGACAGTATAAACCCAGCCCTGGGAAAGCTGTGCAACCAGAAATTGTTCCCCTTTCTGCTAGAGCAATAAAGTTTTATATGTTTGAACTGACTGTAAAAAGGTTTGAATGTTGGCAACTGGGGAATAATCTGTCTTCTTTATAGTTATTATCATATTTCCCACAAGACCCCTTGCTCTGTGTCAATCCTTCTTGTATATGACACCTTTGTACTGTCAGCGAAAGCAAGACTACTTTACTTTTTTTTTTTTTAACTATAGGACTTGTATCTGTTTTCCTTCAGATTACAGCTAACAGGAATAAATTATTTCTGACAAGCATCTATTGCAGCATTTTACCAAATAAAGCTGGTTGTGAGCTGCTTTTCCAAAAGGGGTGGGGGGAACCTCCTCCTTTCTCTCTCTGTCTCTTTCTCTCAACTGATTCAAATGCAATTCAGGGCTGGTTAAATTGGAGGAAATGCCAATAAAAAGAGATTTGTAGGAAAGTTGCTCTGAATGCCAGAGCCCGTTGAACGTGGTGGTTCGGGCCTCGTGGGTGCCATTGGACGTGTGTGGAGGAGCTGAGGAAAAGGTAAGAGAGGAATCATCCCTCTTCTTTCCCGATCTCTCTCAGATCTGAGAGCATCTCTGCACCTCGGTCCAGGCAGAAAGACAAGTCCAGCGGGCGAAGTGGCTCGAGTTTCTCAGATTCTAATAGCCAGTGATGGAAGCCATGGCTATGACCAGCAGGGGCGGACAACCAAGCTGTCACGTTTAGGTTTGGGCACATGGCTAAGCAGTAATCTCAACTGAAATGTGTTCAGGCTCATGGCAATCAGTAGAGAGCCATTTTGTCTATGTGCACTTGTGCTTGGGGGGGTAGGTGTGGTAGGGGTCTCCCTTCTCCCATCCTCACCCCCCCCCAGGAATCAATGGATAACATGAGCCTACACCCAGAAATCCAGGACACACAGACCAGCCGTGCTGAACATGTTCTCTTCTTGCTCTCCACCACCCTGAAGTGTCTCTGTATTCCAGTTTTTAGAATAACAGAAAAGACAGGAATAAGAATAGATATTTACAGACACCATATTTTTAAAAACTAGCATATACCATATACTTGGCTATCAGTAGAACTGGCACTACAAGTTAATTACCTCTGCACTACAGAAGAGACAAGTTTCTCAAAAAGGCCCCAAGAATCAGAAGGCCAGTCATACGAACATAAGCACATACCCCTATATGCATATACACTACATACATCCATGTGTATGTATGTACTTTGATGTGTTTGCATATTAATATATGCATACATGCTTACACGCAAACACAAGTCAGCCAACTCACAATGAAGAGTCAATTCAATCATGGAAGCCATGGAATCGAAAGGTGGCATCCCCCTGCCAAATGCTACCAAGAAATATACCAACCCTAACAGCGTGAGGCAATGCAAATAAAATTAAGTAAATATAATTACATCACAAAGACTTTGGAAAAAGCTTGAGCCTTGTGCTCCTGAATGTGCGCTCAGAATATCCTCTGTTATCTCCCAAACAGAGAACATTCCTACCCGAATGTTCAAATCCATGTTATGATGACTCCTTGCCTAGTTTGGAAAACAAATGTTCTTATCTAGCATTGGTGGGTAAGTGGTAGAATTCTTGCCTGCCAGATGTTTTTTATCTATGCCTGGTAGACATCACGGTAATTGCCTCAACACTGTGTCCCCTCCGCCACCCCTCCCCCAAGCCCAGAACAGAATTTCCACACCAGCTATACCTTTTAACATAGGTGTACTCACATGTCTTATTATCTCTGAAGTGGCAATTGCCTACTTGGAAAACCATAGATCTATAATAAGACAATTTTGTTCTTTGTCCTCTTTATACACTTTGTCTATGTGGTTAAAGTTAACAGATTATTTGCTTTTTGGCAGGTTCTGACATAAACCAAAGGTCTTGGGTTTGAGACATAGTATCCTTAATAAAAGGAAAATAAACACTATTTTTAATAACTTTAAAAACTTATTTTTATAAAATACGTGGGTCATTGTAAAAGTTTTAAGATGCTTAAAAATCAAGAAACGTAATATCCACACAGACAGAAATAAATGAAGCCCCCCCCCCCCCCACCCAGCAACACCGATAAGCCAAGCCCTGCCCAGGTGAATCAGAAAAGACACTGATGACTGTTGTTTCTTGGAAGTAAAAATAACAGACCGTAACACACATCTTAAAACTTACGTAGTGACCCCACATACAGATATAGAAACATGCACAAGTCACAGATGTAGACCTTGGTCAAAAAATACAGAATGTTTTCAAAATGTGTGCCTCATCCTTGCATGGACTCTACGTGCTTCCATGGTGAGTGTATGGGCCACGTTTTAACGGCTCTCAGAAAGCAGTGGACTGTCAGCTTTACGACCAGAAACTAGACCAGCACCCACTGGGGTGGGAGAAATGTGAATCAAGGTAGTAGAAGTAGTTCCTAAAAAAGGAGGAGTGGACCACAGGCACCAGAGTCATTGGAAGTGTTTATGAAATGCAGAGATTTCTAGGCCCCACAAGGAAACAGCTGTGAATCTACATTTGTGAACACCCTCCGGTTATTCTGGAGAATCACTGAGCTTGGCTGAGGACATACACCAGCAATTCCCCTGCTGAACATCGATCACACGTCCTCTTCAAAAACAGAGGGCTCCTGCCCTGCCTTGCCAAGACTTTAAGCATATACATCTCTGAGAATAGTTAGGAAAGTTAAAAAAAATGGTGCTATGCTTTAACACAGAAAAAAAAGATAATTGAGAAAAATAACTGATCAACAAGGAAGTATTGTCCTGGAAACTTTGCTTTGTTCTGACTTTTCCCTGAACTCTACATTCCACCTGTCCTACTTTATAAAACCTAGCAGGGGAAAAAAAATACATGTGGTGAGGCATTATTTTTTTCTTTAAAAGGTCAAGAGCTGGATCTTTTACCTTACTATTTAACACACATGTATTTTGTTATTACTCACAAAAGAAATGAGAATGCTTGGATATTTGCATAACATTGCAGAGTCTATCACACTTCCATGAGCATGATTATGTTTCATCTTGCTAATAAATGTATGACATGTTACTATCTTCGTATCGTAGATGAAGAAACCAACCAGAGAGGTTAAATGACTTGCTTAAGGCCACCTAGCAGGTAACTGCCAGAGCTATGTGGGGGTCCACATCAACTGGGTCTTCATACTTGACACTTGTCTTGTGCAAGACACAGGGGTGGCTGCCAACGAATCCCAAAGATGGCTGGGGAAAAGTTACAGGAGTCTCAATGCAAGGGACAAGGCCTTGCTCATTGAACATGGCAACTCTTCCGTTCCTTTCACCCACCTTACCCAAGCAGGCTGGGTCCTTTCCATCATCCCACCTGCTGCAGAGTCGCCACCTGACGTGGTCACCTTTATTACCATCTCTGTTGCACGTACTAAATAATAAAGATGGTGACCATCTGTCCCTATGCCTTCCACCCTACAGCAGAGCCTCCACATTCTGGTCAGTGATGGACAGCTAGGCATCTACTACAACAGAGAAGCAGAGAACCTTGGAGGGTCATTAGAGAAACAAGTGACATGACTCCCCTCTCCTAAGTAACCAAAGCACTCCTCTTCTGTCTACAATGGAGCAACCATCAGCTCCTGATGCTGCCCTGACGTGCCCTCCCTGCTGTTCCCCAGCCTAGCAATCTGGGCACATTCTGTCTCACACAGCCCAGGGGATCCCGCGCCCCTGAGGAGCTGCCACACTCTCTGATGTACAGGCTGCTAAGACAGCGTTATTAAGAACGCGTTTGTCTCCACTCCTCTAAGCAAGCTCGCTTTCCTGCCCAAAGAAAAGCCACACACGTGCTCCCACAGAGGGACCCGGTGAAAAGTTCTGGAACCCACAAAGGGAAATCAGCATCCCAAGGGTTAAGCACACCCTGTAATAAGCATCTCTGTTCTGGCGTGTTGCGAAAGCCCATTACCTCCCGCCACATTACCTCATTCATTTCTTATATGCGGATGGTTTATTTTCCCATGAGCACCCTGGCTCTCAGTATTAAGTCCCCTCCTTCGCCTCTATTTCTCTATCCATCACATTTAACACTCTGACAGTAACAGTCTATAATGTTTCTATTCTACAAAACCGCTCTGTCAACTCTGGGCTTCCAGAGCACCAACTGAGGAAAATAAATAACATCAACGCCAGGGACGACAGCATCACAGCTCCCTTTCTGCTGGGCTTTTTTATTTTATATTATTCTACAAAGTGAGAAAGAATAAAGGGCATGGGGGGAGGTGGGCACTAAGAAGAGAAGAATTTTCCTCCTTACCCAGAGACACTTAACAGACCTGAAGGGAGAGGCCAGGTACTTCCCTTTCAGACAAAGAAGTGCTTTCCCCTCTCTATCCCCTGGCCACCCCCTGCCTTTCATTCTCCTGGTGCTTTGGAAAGGAATGGCATTTACTGCACTGCTCGCTCCTTCCACCTGCTGCTGTAGGAGCAGAGTCTAGCATGCGTGCAGCCCCCATTCATGGTGGAGGGTGATTCTTCAACTCGTGTCATCTTCTCTACAACTGGAGCCCAGTGAGGAGGTGGAATCAGTCCGGGGGGCCACACCAGGAAATGGAGAAGACACCAGGAAATGGAAACTCTAGAACCCAACGGTAGGTAGACAGGTATGAAAATGTCAACTACTGAAAAATAAATCGCTTTCCAAAGCTTAGCTCCTTGCTGCTGGGGCTTTACCAAAACCGTTTTTATTTTCATCATTTTCAGTCGTAATCGTTTAAAAACACTATGTTTCCATCTAGCTTCTTTAAGAATATCTAGATAGCTAGATAGACAGGTATCTTGGCTGTTATTTAGCATCGTCTCCATGACCAAATCATCCATCAGTATGAATGCCGATGATCGCCCAGGCCCACCGCTGTGTGGGAGCGTGCACACCCACTCTCTATGGACTCAGTCTGCTGGGATTCTCAACTTCTCCAGGCTCCTTCTATAGTTTTCCTTCCCTCTGTAAGTTTTCCCCCTCTACGAAGTAGCAATGCTTTACTTCACAGCTCGAGCTGTGGTTATTAGCCAGTAAGACCACAGAAGCCAAACCTGACTATTGGCTGTGGGGCCCTGCTCCTGAACCCCTCTGTGCTGTGGCCCCACAGTTGTGGTGGCCCAATCCTACAGGGGTTGTGAGGAGTACCTGTGTTAACACCTGCAAGTATTTACAATAGTGGCTTAGCAAGTGCTCAGTCAAGTTAGTGTCTACCACAGAGATAACCATATAGTCAGAATCAGGTGTAAAGTAAGAGTAAAGAGGTACTGAGTGGTGGCTTTGGGCATTCTGAGAAGTCAACTGCACAGACTTAAGTACACCGGTCTTAATTCTGGTTGCAGAGAGACCTTCTATTACAGCATCCTGGCTCTTGATTGCTTCAGACGGGGGATGCTCCAACGGCTGAGTTCTGAATGGTGAGATGGAATCGTAGAGAGACTAGTTTAAGGAAAGAATGAGGGAACAAAGAACAAAACTAGAAAAACAACTATAGCCCTCTTACTAAACACAATACTGTAATTCCTTCTATTCAACCTCAGCTGTTTTTCAAAAAAACAGGAATGAGAGGACTGTGCATAAAATTGCCTTGCTAAGTATGAAATACTCTGTGCATTACTATTTTCGCCAACAGAATCATTATTATTATTTGACTCTGTGCACTAAAGCAGTTGAAATGTACTTCTAGGCTTGGCTCCCATAGCATAGTAGTTACAGTGCCAGCCACATACACCGAGGGTGGTGGGTTCGAACCCGGCCCGGAACAGCTAAATGACAATGACAACTGCAACAAAAAATAGTTGGGTGTTGTGGTGGGCACCTGTAGTCCCAGCTACTTAGGAGGCTGAGGCAAGAGAATCCCTTAAGCCCAAGAGTTTGAGGTTGCGGTGAGCTTTGACGCCCCAGCACTCTACCAAGGGTGACATAGTGAAACTCTGTCTCAAAAAAATAAAATAAAATACGGCTCGGCTCCCATAGCACAGTGGTTAAAGTGCCAGCCACATACACCAGGGCTCTGGGTTCAAACCCATTCCAGGCCAACTAAACAACTGCAACAAAAAAATAGCCAGGTATTGTGGTGGTGCCAACTACTTGGGAGGCTGAGGCAAAAAAAATCACTTAAGCCCAAGAGTTGGAGGTTGCTGTGAGCTGTGACGCCCCAGCACTCTACCAAGGGTGACATAGTAAGACTCTGTCCTACCCCCCAAAATAATTAAATTAAATTAAAATTAAAAAATGTACTTCTAAATCTAAAGCTATTCGGATGGGGGGTCTTGTTTTCCCCCTGACCTGGTGTGCAAAGGGAAACTGGATTTCTTTTTTCTTTCTTTCTTTTTTTTTTTTTTTTGTCTCAAGTGTGGCAACATGGAAAGTGAACATACTGTGGGCTGAACCTGCTTGATAATGGGAACCCTAGGAGATTGACTCAGATAGATTCTACATGAGGGAAGAGTCAGACTCTTGCAAATACAAGGCACTTACTAGGAGGCTTCAGAACAGTGTCTACAATCCGTCCAAAGGTGTAAATGTGAGAAAAATCTAAGACCAACTGGGATCTGGCACGTCTGGAACCCAGAGGCAAGGAGGAACTGGATCCTGATACTTCATTTCTTGTCTAGTTCAACTCCAAATATTACAAACAATCTAACCTACTGAGGCAAAGATCTTTTCTGCTTCTGTGACTTTTTTTTTTCTTCTTGAGTGGAGGGAGGAGATATAAAGACCACAATCAGGCTAAGTGACATTATTTCATTATTTTAAATGATCATATTTCATTACTACTCCTCATAATACTCTTTGACACTTCAATTTTTCTATGTTGGTGACAGAAAGGCAAAGGTGACCTCGCAGCACCAAATGCCTAAAGGTGTCCGCTAGGGAAGGAGTGAGCCTTTCAAATAATTTCTTTCCAACAAAGTAACATGAAAACTCCTGCAGATAAAGACGGCATTGGGTGGAAAATACACACAAGAGACAGTTCTTATTTTCAAAAGGTTGTAATTTAGTAAAGGAAGAGGGACATAGGCACAAATGACTAAATCAAAGGTTAGATAAAGGGTTGAAACAGGATAATATAAGTGCTAATAAAGGCTTCAGAAGGGGTGATTAATCCAAATGGGAGTCTAGGTAAAAATTTTATGTTTTCATGGAGAGGAGGGTATTTGGGAGGCTCTGGAGCTTTCAGTTATTAAGGATGCAGCTTTTGTAGTCATTTATCCTACTCTGTAATTCCTAGCTGGGCGACTTACTTAACCTCTCTACTGGTCAACATAACCAGGACAATGATAGTACAGAACTCACGGGTTTTGCGGGGAAGATTAAATGAGAACATGAATGTAAAGTAATGGTGCCAGCACCTAACCCCTAGGTTAATATTAGCTTTCATGATGATGGTCTTCACCCACCCCTATGACAGTGGGGGTGGTAGTATCCTCACTTCAAGTTTTGAGAAAGATAGAGGAGAAATTAGGTGACCCACCCAATGTCACAAAAGAGAGGAAAGGATATAGAACACAAATTCGGGCCTGTCTGTCTTCAAAATCCAAGTTCTTTTTCACTGTAATTTTATCCTGGTCCACAGTTACTCAATAAACTCTGGCCTCCTTCCAGAAAGCAGGTCTCTGGAACTAGTGAGGAACTGGCCGAGAACAGAGCATGATTCTCGCAAATGGAAGGCTAGAAATATTAAGTTTCTCTGAAGGTCAGGGAGAAAAGCCAATAAGAAAACCAACAATTATTTAGAGGCTATCAGAATATTCCCTGAAACGGAAAGCTCTGCCATAATCTGAAATGAACGAAACTCCACGTACATCCATTTCCTCTCCCTTTCCTAATTTCCTTGTTCCTATTTATGCCAAAGCCATTCTCCCAGGTAACCAAATCACAGAACCTACAAGTATCAACACATAGACGTAGAGACGGAAGGCATCTCAGACTCTAGTTCAAACCTGCACCCAATGCAAACTCTGTTACAACAATGTCAGCAAAGCCTCACTTCTGACAGGTACACGATAAAGGGGGCATCTGTGACCACACCTTCCGGCCATTTGTGAACAGGGATTGTTAGACAGTTTTCATTGTACTGAGTCATTTCCCATCTCAAATTCACACCTGTCCTTCAAACTCCCTATCTAGATGGTCACCAGGCTCTACCAATATTTCTCTCAAAAACTCTTTCAGAACGGTCTGATCCTTATCAATTCCAAGATACCATTCTCTTGCCTAGACTCCAGTCTTTTTTCTCCTCACTGAAATCCTTGTCTCCAATCTCTCTCCACTCTAGTACATCCTGCATTTTTTTTTTTTTTTTTGCAGTTTTTGGGTTTGAAACCGCCACCTCCAGCATATGGGGCCAGCGCCCTACTCTTTTGAGCCATAGGTGCCACCCCATCGTGTGTATTTTTATCATACTAAAAGTTCTTAAATCTAATTTTGGCATTTATCATCAGCGCTCAAACAACCCCTGAGTCTCCATGTATTACCACAAGTCTACACCCCTCAGCAAGACAGCAATGCCAAGCATGGGTCTCACTTTACCTATGATATCATCCCGTTTTCCAATGTACATGCCTCAACTTATTCTAAGCAACCATTTCATAGGACAGTCCCACAAACTGACCATGAACATAGAAATTGAGATACCTATAAGTTCTATATGTAACATGTCAAGGCCCATATAACATTACAAAAAAGCTAGGACTAGGCTCCTTGAAATCCCTGCCCACCGTACAAAAGTTGCCTGCCTCTGAAGAATGCTGAGCTCAGTGGGTAAGATTATTTAGCACCTACTAATATGGCCAAGGTTGCTTTAAAACCTGGGAGAAGAACATAAAAAGGCATTAACTCCATGGTACTTACGTCCAAAGGGAAAATAAACATGCAAAAAAAAGTGCCATGTAACATAAAAAACAGCAAAGGAATGATGTATAAGGCAAAGTAAATTCAAAGGGGAAGGGGTATCTTAGACTGGGTCAAGATAGTCAAGGCAAGTCTTTGCTAGGATCCAAATCACTCACAGTAATTTTCTATGGAGATGATGAATGTGGGAAATTCCTGGTAGAAGAGACAATCTTGAAAGGTATAAGAAAAAAAGTGGCAAGTTTTGGGAATTGCAGGCACTATGTAACTCACTACGTTTGTGGCACACAATGAGCTAGAAGAAAATGGTGGGAAATACATCTGGTGAGGAAGGCAATGGCCTGATCATAATGTGGGTTATGCCACGAAGTTTAGATTTCACCCTCAGACTTTAACGTGTGCCCAACGTACGTGCATACGCAGTGATGATCAGATTGAAGAAATACCTCAGAGGGTGTGCCCACAGAAATGCATAACTCTTGGCACACTGTAATGCCACTCTTTCTCTTCCACTCAGGAAAGCACGTGGGAATTCAAATGAGTGAAAGTGACATTTATATAGTGATAATTTGAGTTAGTCTAAAATTTTAAATAATTTGCAAACCTTAGGTCTTAAGCCATTATTAATATCAAAATTACTTGTGACATACTTCACAACTGATCATGGCACAACAGTTTTGAGATTCGGGACTACAGCTTTTGACATTGGGTGTTCCAGAGAAGAATTCTGAATAAAGGTGCGGCAAGTGGGATGTCATGTTAAGAGTATCCTGGTAAGCCTTGGAGAGCATGGGCTGCTTGAAGATATTAGGGGCAGAGACACCAACTAAGAGGTTGAAACTGTTGTCTGAGTGAAAGATAGTGAGGGCTGGACCTAGGACGGTGGCAGATGGAGAGAAGGAAATGAAATGAGTAATAGGACGCATTTAGCTTTGCATTCTCTCACTTGGCACAAAGCCTGGCATAAAGTGTTCATTAAATATTTGCTGGTAGAATCCACACAAATTGGTTAATGATTAGATGAAAGGAGGTGTACGAGACACAGAAAAAGCTTAAGAGTCTGATACAAATATGTGGTGGTTATCACGACTGTAACAGGCGAGAAGAAAGGCAGGGACAGCAAGGAGCCCTTCCTGAGGACCAGCACAGTTGACCCTGCTCCCTTTCACTCACTCATTCATTCATCCGTTCAGCCAATATTTGTTAAGTGCCCGTTACACTCAAGGCACTGGGCCGAGCAACAGGATAAAGAAGTGATTTTTCAACCTGTGTACCTTGAAAATGTTTAAAGATCATTAATTAAATTATTTTTGAAATAAGTTCAAAGCATAGTAAGTATATTCTTTTTTTTTTAATCCTTTTCTTCTTTTTGATCAACATAATTTAAGTGTGCCATGGAATTTAACTATTATGTTCAAGCGTGCATGAGATAAAAAAAAAAGGTTGAAGAAACTGGAGTAAAATTAACAAGTGCATCTATGGCATGTCTGAGTTCACCCTGCCCTCCTTTACACTTATCCTCAACCTCATAAGATTCCCTTCCGCCTGGGAATGAGCTCCCAAGGGTCAGTGGCTATATACATTTTGGTATTCCCCCAGCATAGTGCATGGTACACAAAAATATATCCCCAGGTTGAGTGTCTCTTATCCGAAATGCTTGGGATTTTAGTCTTTACAGATTTTGGAATATCTGCATTTGCATAAGGAGGCATCTGGGGACGGAACCTAAGCCTAAACAGGAAATTCCTTTATGTTTCACATATACCTTATACACATAGCCTGAAGGTGATTTTATACAACATTTTTAGGAATGTTTTCCCAGTGTTTTGACAGTGACCCATTACAGGAAGTCAGGTGTGAAATTTTTCACTTATAGTGTCATGTCAGCATTCAAAAAATGTCAGCTTTTGGAGCCCTTCAGGTTTCCAAGTCAGGGATGTGCAAGGCTGCTAACTCGAGCTGCTCATGGACACAGAGACTTGTTGGAAGAGGGTGCAATAGTCATCAGGCGATTTTGGATCCAGCAGCCTTTCTGTCTGGATTTAAGAACCCCAAGCTTGCCCACAGGCTTTCTCCCTGAAGGACACTTCAACCTCCAGTGTGGCTGCACACATGTCTCTGGGTTCTCACTTGGCAAGTGGGAGTGGTAGAGCAGGAAGAGAGCAAAGGAAGGGAGCTTGCAACACCTTAAAACATAGTTGAAACTATCAAGGAGAGGAAATCGCTCATCAGAAGGCGATGTTACATGTCCTCCATTCTCTAGTTACTAGAGGTTCTCAACCTTCCTAATGCTGCAATGTATTTTCATTGTTAAAAAGGGGTCGCGACCCACAGGTTGAGAACCGCTGCTCTAGTATGTTTTCTGTTGTGAGAAGAAGTGATAGTGTGGTCAATTCTGCCCTAAACACTCAAAATGCCATTTCTTTTTTCCTTAAGATTTAACTACTCATAATCACTTTATAGCACATCTCGCACCTACCCTCAGAACCCCCTGCATTCCAAGGGATTCTTCCTCCTCTAGGCACCTCCTCTCGGAGCTTTGAGACCTTGCCCTGTAATGCAACACAGCCTGTCTGTGTCTTCACAGTGTCATCTGTAAAATGGGGCCATGATCCTTGCTCTACCTGCCCTGTCAGGTGATGAGAATCAAATTGGTTAGCATATGTTCAACACAGGTGTGCTGTCAACACAAAGCATTTCACTGGTACTAGAGTGGGTATTAGCTCTTCATTTAAAAAAAAAAAAGTGTTCTTTTTAAATAAATCATTGCAAAGTTAAGGACTGACTAATCACACACACAGCAGTCACTTGACAACTTTAGAGAGAGCCTTCTGGACTCTTTTCGTAGTATACCTGACAACACTTCTGAAAATTATAATTTTAAAGGTTAATTCCAAATGTGACCATAGAGTCTTTTATATTTCCTTCCCCACCAACCGTTCCAGAGAAGTCTGTCTGTCTGATACGTGCTCTCTCCCAGAGACCCGCTGGCCCCTCCCTCTCCAAGCCCCAGCTTGCAGTCCAATGTGGCAGAGATGATAACCCATAATGATAACCCGCGGCCTGCAGACACCAGAGAGGGAAAGCACAGAGGGGCGACCGAGGAGGAGCCGGTCAGGATGCATGTAATCAGAAGGGTTATCTAATGCTAGTTTCATTCTAATTGAGTCTGTACCATATGTCACCCTGCAATAACATCGCAAGCAGCATGCAACTGAATACATATTTAATTCACATAATGGGTACAGCAGTAGAAGTAATCAAGGCAGTTTGCCATAAGCCATAAAGAAATGTAGCTTGTTCCTATCAAGAAACATTTGGCACTTAGGGAGAAAACTGTATCACCAGAGAGAGGGGAGATGCATCACAGCAAAGCTCAAGGGGAGGGGCAGGGGCAGGCATGGAGAGTGGGGTGTGGGGAATGGGCTGAAGGGGGAGAAAGAAAGGAAAAAAAGAAAACACCAAGGAGATCCAAGGCAGAATATGGAGTCACTATGAATGAAAATCAATGAAGGAATATTGTCAGCGATCGTTGGCCATCTCAATATAATTAACAGTAATGGATTCATTGGCAGAAGCTTAATGATTTAATGTTAAATGTACCCCCAGAATTTCCTGTGCTATCGTGGGTCCTTCTCACTCCCTCTTGGCCCAATTTGTGTCCCAGGAAATGGATGTAGCTATGGAAGATTTAAAAAAAATTTTTTTTTCACATCTCTTCATCTGGATTGGCATCTGACAAAAACCTGCTCGCCCATTGCCTTCATTTCCTCCCTCAAGGAGATGATTAATACGGTTGGGCAATGCTCATCAATATCTTTGGACAGATCAACTGGAGTTTTCATTAAACCCATATTAATGTCCTAGATACACAGCTGTGGACAGGTTATTCTGAAGGGAAAAGAAAGAAAGAAAGAAATGAATGAATGGAAAAAAAAAAAGAACAAAAAAGAAAAAAGGGGGGAAAAAAACTCTCCACCTCAGTTAACTATTTGCCTGGAATTAACAGGAACCTGGCCCCTTCTCTCATTAGGGCTTCTTCCACCAACATGTTTTGATGTATATTTCATGAGGATAAACAAACATTCATTTCACTTTGGGAAGGTGTTTGCTGTAATGTATTGTCAGCGTACCCAGCAATGAGGGGACATTAATTTCAATTCTGGTGTTTAAACACTTTGTGGAGTCCCAATTACTCATTCCTCAGCTCGATAGCAGGAGCCCTGGAGGAAGGTCTCTCCTCTCCCCAGCCTGGCTCCACCCTCCAGCCTCTGGGCACAGCTCTGCTCAGGGTGAGGAAGGAGAGCTCAGAGGGGGATGAGGCAGAATGGGACTGTCATCCTCCCCTTCCTCAGTCAGATGGTAACTTGAAGGGCCACTTCAGGTAATATCCAGCCCTGCATTACAGCAATTTTTATGAAAGTTATGTGCAAATAAGAGTTTAAGAAATTCAATCCTATTTTTTCTTGGCCTACCCTTGAGGGTAACAAACATTTGACAGAGAAGAACAAGGTCTTGCTATCTCCCAGAAAGGGAGGTATTAAGGGGAAGGGAATTGAAGAGTGGAATAGGGTCATACGTCATTAGGGTCATGTGTCATTGATAAAGACCTTAAAAACAGTGGCATAAGGGGTCGTCATAACCCTAGTGCAACTGGAGGGGGCCCCAGAGACAATTTCCAGCCACTTCATTGCTCATTAGAAATGTATGTAAATCATTATAAGAAATCATCTTGTAAATGATCAGGGATGGAAATCTCATAAGAAAATGTGTAGATAACAAATTTTAGTGATTGGGCCAGGTGTAGTGGCTCATGCCTGTAATCCTTGCACTCTGGGAGCCTGAGGTGGGAGGACCTAGTGAGCTCAGGAGTTCAAGACCAGCCTAGACAAGACTCTGACTCTACTAAAAATACAAAAATTAGCCAGGCATTGTGGTGGGCACCTGTACTCCCACCTACTCGAGAGGCTGAGGCAGGAGGATTGTTTGAACTCAAGAGGTTGAGGTTGGGCAACAGAATGAGACTCTGTTTCTGAAAAATAATAATAACAACAAAAATGCAAAACAAATCTTAATGATTATTATCCATTTATTGTTCCATATCTGACAGTACCTGCAACTTTAGCTATAAGCTCTTCAGCCATGCACCAAATCTCTCTTTCAAGCTGTTACTGACCTGCATACGTGCTTGAACACACCAGGGAATCTCTCTACTGATAGGAGCTGCTAGCAAAGACTTTACCAAACTTAAAACTTTCCTTTAATAATGTGCATAACTACCTTCAAGTCTGTCAGAGCAGAAATTTCCAATTAATGATAAACTGTCTAAAGGTTCATGCACAGGGTTTCAAAGACACAGCCCCAACTAAGGTATGAGATGTGTGGGCTTTAGATGGAGGGCAAAAGAGCTGGGAGAGACAGGTATCCCCCAGACAAGGAACTTGGCCACCAAGATCAGTCCCTGAAGAGCACATGGGAATGCCAAGGGGAAGAGCCTAGGGCCTTGCCATGCCGTCTCTAAGGGACACAGTAACACACAGTCTCAAAGACGGCTCCCACGCAGTCACAGCTGGGGAGAGTTAGTGAGATCTCAAAAACGTGAAACCAATAAGGAGAATGAAAAACCCACCTGGTTGTGATCAACATTACTTCTTTTTTAAGAGTGTGCTAAGTCCAGTTTTCTCACATATCAATTCCTCAAAAAGAACTCAGAACTAAGTACCAGAAGCCAGCGCTGGTTATGGTTACTAACTAGATGCCATTTCACCTCATATTACCCATAAGATACATAAAATACTCTTAAAACCTTGCACACGTGTTTTGCTTCATGCAGACTTCCCTGTAGTCACATGAGTTGGGCTGACATGTACGACATGTGAGGGGACCAGAGGCTCAAAGACTGAAATGCTTCTGTACCAGTGATGAACAGCTCTGCCTTAACCTACCTCTCTGTCTCCACGTGCCACCCCCTCTTTGCTCCAGTCTCTCCTCTGTACTTCCCAAGGACCCCGCAGGGAAAGTGCTAATGCCCTGACACAGGTGGTCTTAAGGACTCTGCTCCTGTCCACCCTCGCTGGTGCACATGTCACCTTTCTTGTTATTAAATAGTTAGAATACTTCTTCATCCAAGATTTATGAAAAGTCAATACATCACTTATTTGTTAAACAAACTTATCCAAGACTGAGGTATACCTTGCTTGTGCCCAGAGCAAGGAAATTAAATGGTAACCTTGTGTATCCCACTGATTTACCTCTGTGACCCTCACCCCACCTTTCCTTTCTGCCTTCTAATATCTTCCTCCAAGCCACTCTGGGGCAGCCAAGTAAGGTCCTTGCGGCCCATCTGTCCCTGATGCTACCCCTGCCGTCCCTGTCCCTGCTCTCACCCTACCTGATCCACCAAATGGGCCAGAGATGCTTCCGAGCGGCCATACCAGACACAAATGACAGCTTTGGCAACAGCAGAGAAGCCTGGTAAAATCTTGAAGTCTGACAGAGTGGAGAAACAAAGAGATGGGCTAATGGTTCTGTCATAGATCAGGAAGTCTATGTGGTGAATAGCACATGTGTACAGGGTCCGGGTGACCTAACACTTTCATCTGAAGAAAGGATGGTGGTAATCACCATACTAATAAGGAACATCATTCACTGTTCCTATCAAGTGTTAGAGCTTTGCACATTTCCCCTCATGTAATCCTTATTAAGTTCCCTGCCCTATGGGTACCAATCCTCTTTGAAGGTAATAAATGAAGGCTTGGAGAAATTCAGCAGCCCACCAAAGCTATCAATAGTAAATGCCTGAAGCTGGATTCAAACTCAGGTCTGACTAACTCCTAAATCCAGGCTCTTTCCTCTGGGTGGGGCCATACTCTGTTACAGTCACTGTGGAGACTGGGCATCTAATGTTCTATAGCCATGGTCTGAAATCTTTTATTTACAATAGACCCTAAGCCCTTGCTGGAGAAAGGGCCGTCTGTGTAAATCGAATGCACATAGGCTTTGGAACCTCACAGCTCTGAGTTCCCTGCCCAGGTTTCATCTGTCACCAACTGCGTGACGTTGGAAAAGTTACGTAAGTCTCAGTTTCCCCATCTGACAAATGGGATAATGCCTACCCTCTGTTGTAGTAATTGAGAACTATTATAATTATGGAGAGAATGTTTATACAACTCCTTACACTGTTGTTGGTACAGGGCAGGTTCTCAATGAATGTTAATCTTCCTCTTTTCTCCAGATCTTCCTCCTTTTGGGAGGAAGAAGAAACACACACTTTCCCATTACTCCATGGGTTTAAGAGGTAGGAGGTAGGAAACAGAGGAGTATGGAATCTGGCTCAGATGTCCACTGGGAGGAAGTTGGTTTTGCATTTATTTCAGTCCAGGGAGATGCAGGTGTCGGTAATTTGCAGGTAAGGTAAATCTCTCCAGTCTAGGACACTCTGATACGAAACTGCCATGCTATTTTCATGGGCTCAAGTACATTTTCATGAAAACAGAACTAAAAAGAGAAAAGAAAAAAAGCAGAGAGATACAGAAAAAGCCATAAGCCTTCCAAAAGTGGGCTGCAGAAAAGTGTGACTGAAACTATAAGATTCTGCTGCTGCCTTTATTGCATTGTTTGGACATCTCTTAACAGAGCTAGAACTTTGGATTAGGAGGACAAGATCAAAGTCTTGATCATATCAAGGAAGACCCTATGTCTTTGAGGAAGTCACTAACCTCTCCAAGACTTGGTTACTCAGTTTGCTTGTGATGAGGATTAAAGAAAGTAATACTTCTCTAAGAGAATCTTCTTTGCTTCTACCTGAAGTTCAGTGCACAAGACTAAGTGGTTCCTAACCATGAAATGCTAAATAAAGTTTATTTACTTTCTATATTTTGCATATGAGCTCAGGCAATAGAGGAATATATTCTGGAAGCGTATGGGAATGAGAACAAAGAAGTGCCATCATCCAGCACAGCGTCCCAGATCTCTTTTTGCCAACACAAGATGACATAAGGACTCTGTTTCAGGAAGCTCATAGGAAAAGCACCTCCTCCCTTTTGAAGTGATTTCTGGAACCATGGGCTGATAATTCTCCTTCCGTATTTATTATCCTCGGGAAGTAACACCTACCTATATCTTTTGTGTCCAGAGAAAGACAGGTCGTAAATCTAGGACACTTAGCGAAATATCTACATATATTCTTTTTGACCAAAAGAGTAAAATCTGCTCCTCCAATCTTCGGGCAAGCATAGATTTCCTTCTTTTTCTCTTGTTTCTTCAGAATTTACAAAGCATAAGAGAGATCAAGGAATAAAGACAGTACTTTCATTTCTCCAATGCTTTCTCTCTGCTCTCACGGAGTATCAAAAAACAGGGAAAGGATGATGATAGTGCCATGTGCCAGAGCCAGGTAAGACCCAGCCACAGACACCTACTAAAGGCGAACAGGACACTGAAGGTAGAAGAACTCACAAGGATATTCGTAAGGCTGCTTTCAAAGGCAAGCCCACCTGTCAGATATTCTGTACAGAAGCAACAGGAAAGAAACCTTCAAAATAATGATAAATTTTCAAGGGACCTCTCATCAGTACTAAAAGAAAAGATAGTGCACACAGTAACGCAGCACATACCAAAACTTCACCTTACCATTATAGTAAGTTTCTGGACCAGGCTCAGACTCAGAATCCTCAACTAGTTTACCGGGTGATGGACACTGACAATGACAGCTTATGTGTGTGTTGGGGAGGTGGGTGATAGTTCCTGACACATTAACAAGGTGAATCAGCAGAAAGACTTAGAGTCAATTCAGCAGAAAGACTTAGAGTCAATTCAAGTGACGTGGTTTTGAATCCCAGTTCTGCCACCACCCCAGCAATCCAAGGCAAGGCATTACCCTCTCATCTCAGTTCTCCCGTTTGTAGCACAGGGAACAGGGTGACACTCACCCTGCTTATTTCATTTGTTGTGCAAGTCAAGATAATAAGGGTAAAATAATGTGACCTGTTAGAAGGATCGTTGGCCTTGATATCACAGGGTTAGGGTTAAATTCTTATTTTGGACACTTTCTTTATGACTTTGGGCAAATTCTTAAGAATCCTGGGTTAGTTCTTCTATGAGATGGAGTTACCTCTTCTGCCTCAGAACATTCCAGCTGGAGTCAAAGGAGACAACTGACCTGATATGAACTATGGAAAGCTGCTCACCACTATGCAAATGTTTGCGCTATTACATGACAATACAGTTACGAGATATAAGGTTATGCAACTACTGTATAAATTCCTATTATCCACTTACTGATAGATAGAGGCAACTTTGAGCTTTGAACCAAAATTGGATGATGGTAGCAGAATCACTCTCTTGTAGGTTTCCTTTCCTTTCATCCTTTTCCTCAAGACATGCTTAGTAAACAGCTCTCTGCATTGAAAAAACTCACAGCCTGGGTTCTGGGAGGTACTGGCCTATGGGAAAATAAGCAGAATGAAAGAAATGGACCAGACCCCTCTGAGAGCTGCTCTGCCCTTGCAGTGATCCTATCTGTGAAGAAGGAAGGTGGGTGGGGAGCACTAAGAATCCCCTCTCTCCTCCTCCTTTGTCTCCCAGGGATGGACTCTGATCCCCGATAGACTGTGCCGGGGGCCACACCCTCAGCACCCACATCCCTGAGCACACCAGCCTGATCCCTCAGCCACCAATTCCATCAGCTCCTGAGGAAGGAGGCTGCTATTTTGTAGCAGGAGAAAAACAAGGGTAGAAACTGGCCTGGGACTTGAGCATCCTTAGGGCACATAGTTTAGATTTTCAAGTTGAAAGTATTCAGTTCATGGGTGGAGTGGACAGGTTACAAAAGCAGCAATGATTAAATGACTAAAAATCACCATTCCTAAAATAGAAGCTCTTTGAGGTAAAAGAGCTTTGTCTCCCCTCACTTTTTTTTTTTTTTAATTTTACAGATTTTAATTTCAGAGTCACGAATAAGCACTGATAGATAATTTATGGAGGAAACCCCCCCAAATAAGTAAGCCCTCCCCAAGGTGAATACGCTGAAACTGCAAAATATAGAGTTCACAATCCCAGCTAAGAAAGGACTGATACATTCCAAGCAACAAGAGCAGTACCTGGCATCTAGAAGACCCTCAGCAAGTGTTTATTCAATAGCCAGATGAATAGGTTCTTCCTAGAGGTTCACTTAGAGCGATACCAAAATCACTCTTATTTCTAAATACATACAAAGAAAATAGATGATTCTGAAATCCAACTTAAGTGCCTATCTCGCACCAATCCAGAACAACCAGAAAGGCCTGTCTGAAGTAGGGACGGACTGAAAAAAACTAGGATTATTTCATTCGAATTCTTTCCATCAGGTCTACAACACATTTGGTAGATTTTATCATCTTAATAAATCAATAAAAAAGATTTGTAACTATAACCATGTTACCATTGTATGTAAATGGTATTTTAATAAGACATTAATATTTAATAGATTTTTATTGAGGAATTACAGCATATGCCAGAGAAATACTTGAAGGTGCTATTTTGCTTGCTTGAATTCTTAAACATTGTCTCTTAAGTCTCGTTTATATTATTCATTTATTTAATAAGTTTCTTTATTTCTGGGAAAATATTTTAACCAGTAAAGGCAAAGGTAAATTTGAGTTCCCCAGGACAAAAGATCAAAATGTTAAACAAAACAGCGTTTAAATTAAGGCTTTTTTTTTTTTTTTGCAATTGAGTTTTCACTATGTCCTGGGTGGAACACAGTCAACAGGCTGTTGAGGCTGAATCTATCTCCTCATAGGCATCTATGCCTGACAGTCAGCTGTGACGTAGCTTTGAACAGCTTTGTCTCTAAGGGGTGACTATAATTAACCCTAAAATTAATATCTGCAACATCCAAAGTGAAGACACTGATTTTAAATGTGCAAATTAGTTTTTCAACTTCTTTTCATTTATTTACTTTCTAGTGTTTGTTCCCTATGATTAAAAATGTACATGTGTTCACATATGTGTATGTGTACAAATAGCTTTCTTTTCCCTAGTTCTTAGGTTGTAATTCATATTGCAAGGGAAAGGTATTACATAAAAAAATACCAGATTTACACATAGTAAGTCTGTATAAGTGCCAATAGAATTATAAGTTAAGAATAAATGAAGTCTAAATAACGTACAGGAACACAAAGAATTGGAAATGCTCAGCCTAAGGAAGAGAAGGTGAAGGGGTGAAAAATAATGGTCTTCAAGTGAGGGATTGTCCTACTGCTATGTACAAAGGGAGACTTCAGGCAGATGGGGAGGGGGCGTTGCTAAGGAGGATTCAGTTTGTCACCAGAAAAAAAAAAAAACAGCCTGTTTGATGTATATAATAGCCTGGTTGTGGTTGTTAAAAATAATTATCTTAAAGGTTTAAGAAAGAAAAATGTATGATTCTGTAATCTTCCCACCTACTTTTAGAAGTATTTAGACAATATTTAGATAACATTGGCCATTCTATAGCAGTCATTAGAGTGGAAGGTCCCTCATACATGAAAAGACTGAAAGGGACTGCCTGCTTACAACAAAAATTGGATCCTTTATGAATCTGTAATTCTATTAGAAAATCGTGAATGTCATCTCTTTCAGATACCCATAGTCCAAGCTTATGGGGTTTGCTTAAAATGAAAAGGAAAGGTGAGTGAATGTAATAAATACTTGATTTATGAACTTCTGTAATATAATTTTTTAGTAAGTGGGTTCTAGTTCCTCGCGGAGTATCTACTGAACCTGTCTGTCTGGAAACAGACTCCCCTTCTGTTTTCCTTAAGCCATCCAGGTCCATCCTATGGACCAAGAGGGAGCGAAAGGCCAGATTTTCACACAGCGTGGACTAAGGTGTCTGCTGTACTCTACTGTCTCATTCACACAGGAGGAAGAAACCATTAATTTATTTCATATGACTTTTACTCCCAACTAAGAACAGGTGAGTGGCTATCAAACAAACAGACCAGCAGGAGTTTGAAGACAGAAGACATAATTTGTGAACTCCACTCCCCCATTTCATTTCTCTGAGCTTCAGATCTGCCATCTTTAAGATGAAGGGAGATCAGTGTCTGTCCTAAGAACCTCCTTTGTGGAGTTGTTACAAAGATCAAATGAGAACATAAACATTAATGGAAACTTGTTGTGCTACTCACAAGGTGGGTAAGTTTTAGAAAAGAATTGAGAAATTCTTCCAGGTAAGTTTAGAAAAGAATTGAGAAACATAACAGCAAAGGTTGTCTCCTGATTACTTAGACAACACTTAAATGAATATAACCTGTTCTCCTTTTTCTTAAGAAATAATTCAGGTATTAAGTCTCAAATCCAACGATCTTGCATTTTTTTTGTTGTTGCTGTTGACAATCCGATGATCTTAGTGACTTCTTATGTGAAAAGGCCAAAAGGAGCTGCTTACTTGTAGGGAAACCCAGAGGACTGCACACACCGTGTCCTGACACCTGTTTTCAAAGTAGACATTCTACTGTATCATGACGATCCTGAGGCACCCAAGTCCTGGCGCCCTCCTCTGCAGCAGCTGCCTCCCTCCCCAGTGTCCATGGCAGTAGACTGTCTCATTACCTGTCTGTGCCCTTCCACTGAGACAGCAAACAAAAAGTGCAGAGTTTGGCACGGGTTTCATAGTCCTCTGTCTCCTCCTCACCATCTCCTGCCTGGTGATCACTTGTCAACTGAATAAAAAGGTATTGTCCTGCTAGCCCAGCCTAGCAAACAAATTATTTGCTCTGGTTAATTAGAGTTTGAAAACCTATGTGACCTTCAGAGGGAAGATAAGCAATGAGAGGAACATCTATGGATGGATCTTATATCCAATGGGAAGCCCATTTCTAAAAACCCTGAATAATAGGCATATAAGATTATAGGTATATACATATAGAACTCAAATTTAGTTTGTTCTCCCTCTGCCTAGGTGAGGACAGTTTCCTTACCATTTATGTGATTATGTTCCAGTCTCGGATAAATCTAAATTAAAATAACCTTAGAGCTCTTCTTTCTTCTACCACCAGACAGGTCTCCCCTGGAGCTTAGATTGTATCTGATTAATAGACTCAGAGGGGAAAAAAGAAATTGTCTCTAAAACGACCCTGCAATCTGGGGACAAAAGAAGAGTTTGTAGAAAGGGTACCTTGAACGTTGCTCTCCTTAGAACTATTTGGCAGCATCAAACTTTCAGACAACAGAATCTATCACAGGACGTCATCTTCTTTTTATTATTTTACTGAGTTATTTTGCTGAGATAATCATTAGTGTCTATATTGGCTAATGAGAACTAACAGGTTACAAACCAAGGCTTAAATCATCACAGGGATGGGGTCTACTTCTCCCTACAGGGCCTGTGGCAGCTGAACGACTGGTTCCCAAGAGTTTTCAATCAGGCCCAGCCACCAGCTCATGTTCTCAACCAGTCACGTGAAAAAGGCCAACAGCTTTGCTCATCAGAAATGCAATTTCCCACACACAGAGGGCAATAGCACAAAACTATTTTCTTTCATTGCCAAATGAATTGTGTTTGGTAATCTGAAAGCATCATAAATTATAGAGACACAGACACGAGAAGGATTACGGCTTTTATGCCAGCTGTAACGCACAGAGTTCTCTGTGTGGATATGAATGGGGCCGCCACTGCGGTGCTCAGAGGAGGAATTCACAGCTCAGGAGCCGAGTTTATGACACGACACGCAGCTCTGCCTCTCTGAGTCCCCTACCTGTTCCACCAAAGGATTTCCTTATCCTACGTAAACACATGAATTCACATACAGTGAACAGTTTCTTTAGATAACCCCCTTTCACTTCTACCTCCTCTGCTCAAAACCCCACAGTGGTTCCCCACTTAGATTAAAGCACCATGTTTAGTTGGGAAGAACTCAGCTTTACACAGATGTGTAAAGTGGAGCCAATAATACTACACAGATAGGGTTTTAAGAGAATTAAATGACAAAATAGACATGAACTTCCCACTTTAAATTCCCTTTTTTTGTCTAAGGCTGTATCACTTGAACGTGACAGATCTGATCTGATCTTGGAAGCTCAGCAAGGTCGGGCCTGGTTAATACTTGGGATAAAAGACCAGGCACTATAATTTTCTTTTTTTTTAATTAAATAAATAAATTCCTTTGGCTTTCTCTCCATAATCTCCCCCTATGGGCTCGGCGCCTGTGGCTCAACGGCCTAAGCTGGTGGGTTCAAATCCAGCCTGGGCCCGCCAAACAACAATGAAGTCTGCAACCAACAAAAAATGGCCGTGCATTGTGGAGGGCGCCTGTAGTCCCCCAGCTACTTGGGAGGCGGAGGCAAGAGACTTGCTTGAGCCCAGGAGTTGGAGGTTGCTGTGAGCTGTGATGTCACGGCACTCTATCCAGGGAGACAGCTTGAGGCTCTGTCTCAAAAAAAATAATAATAATCTCCCCCTATGGACCCCATCCTACCCATCATTACCTAACTGAAGTCCTGCATAAGAGGCCAGCCAGCCTCCTCGTCACCTGTTTCCTTAGTGCTGCCTACTGTCCCCTCTCACCACCACTGAGCCCCACTCTGCACACACTAGGATTTCTATGTACCTGTCCCTGCCTCACTTCCTCACCCCATCCCAACTTCCACTCCTTGACGCCCAGCCATATTATCACGAAGCCCAAGCCACTGCTTTTGTCTCTAAAAGATCGATGCATTTTTAATCCATGCCCCATAATCATCAATGTCACTGAACATTATCATCTGTGGTTAATATATTTTAGCCATTTCTTCTGAACACTAGAAAGTCCCCTCAGTGGGCAATCCGTTCTCACACTTTTCTTAGGTATCCCAAAGCACCTTCAAAATTGTTTAAGTGATGCAAATAAAGGCACTTTGTAAACCATAAAGTGATGTATACATGGAAGATACTCTTCATTTGTCATGAAGCATGAAGACTCAGTAATAGGTCTTAGCATTACCTTCTCATTGGGAAAAGGGTAGAAAGTAGGCCAAGAATCCTATCTGCAGTGGCCAAATGGCTCTAACAGTGGTCAGAGACCAACATGATAACCTTATGCAAAAATAAAAACTCTCAGACAGTCATTGCTCTGGGATAGAGAGGACCATACTGGGCAGCATGTGCATTTAAAAGCAGACCTCAGCCCTTACCATAACCCTAGCATAAGGGTTAGAGTTTAAAGAACTCTCAGCAGCCAGGGAGCGAAATCAGGCTGGGCTCTTTGAAGAAAACATCAACAACACTATTAATGAATACTAAACAAGACAATTAAGTAGCTAACAAGTTGGGGAGGGGGGGGAGGTCTAGGATTTGAACCCAATGAATCCCATTCCCGGGTCTGAAATACTTCAATTATAATCCACTTCGAGACTTCATGTCTAAGCCAAAATGGCCCTTGACAATAAACTCCACACCCAAGGCAGTCAAGCTCCAGAGTTTGGGATTTTGTAGCCTCCTTTCAGTCTGGTCTTCTGGTTTCCACCTGCATCCACAATCCTGACTCTTGGCCTTGCCCTCTTGGTTTGACACTTTGGCCTACCCAGATTTGATTTTAATTTCATTGGTGACCAAACATTGCTTCACCCTCAGTTCTAATCTCTGCTGGTCTGGAGCCAGCTCCACTCTACTTCACCTACACAAATCAGTATCTTCAGGGATCTGATTACCCAGGAAAGGATCTGAAGACAGAAAGAACTGAAAGAGGAAGCCCGGCATGTGGGCCGGGCACATATGGCATGTTATACACACACTTCACAGGCCCATGGGCTCCCCTGCTTTATCCCAGGCAATTCAAAGACTAACTTGTAGCAGCACAAAGAAAGCAAAGGCCTCCTTTTCCATCCTGCTCCCCTCTCTTCTATTAGGGTGAGTTCAAGATCTGGGGTGAGGGGACGGAGTCTACAAACACAAGTTGGTGCAGAATGTAAACAGCACAGCCCTTCAGCAGGGCATAGTGGGGGAGAGAGGTTCTGCTGAGGGAAGGAGGTGAGAGGTCACCAGATTCAAACCGCAGGAGTAGAGGGGACCTGGCATGCAGTCAGCAGAGCCTGAGAATGCACAAAAAGTCTAAAACCTAGTCTAATGAAATATGGGAAGTTCAAGTCCAGTCTCTGCCACAATATTTAGAAGTTTCCATTTGAGCCAGTGTGGGAGGTACAACACCTTATTGTCACTTGGGGGTTTGAGTCACGGTCCAGGATCATTCCTATCATTCATGATATGATAGATATCGTGATATTCAAGATAACAGGAATGAATGATCCTGGTGAAAGGATCTTGCAGCCATAGGGCAGAACATGAAAGGATCCCTCAAAACGGTAAAAAGTCGGGTATGTCAGAATAGCTCCTGATGCCTGGACTGGATGCCTTGCTCAGCCAGTTCTAGTCTGGTTGGCTTGGTCTGGGCCGGGATGGTGAGCAAAGGCGATGGCTGGATCAGGCAGACTGCTGCCTCCCCCAGGGTGGAACTAGGAACACAGAGACTAATGACCAACCATTCTAGACTTCCAACCCTTAGTTTCCTCTTCCTAAAATGGGGCTAATCGTATTTCCCTTGCCAATTTCCTAGGTCTGTTTTGAGAATCAAATAACAATATCAATGTGACAGCATGTGGTAAACTATAAAACACCATTGCGAAGGAAAGGGATGTTTTCATGGGTACCATGAAACCACAGCATCATCTCATTAAGTTTAAAAGACACTTTCGGCAATTGGATTCAGACTTTGAAGTATTTCTTCATTTTTTCCAATTTGTTAGAGTTGGTAATTTTGCTCCCTTGAAGCGGTGGCACTCTGGGTGGTTTGTAAATTCTGGCAGCATTTGTAAAATTTCTGCCTATTTAGTTGGCATCAAGTTCTCCATGGTACTTAGTGATTCAGAATTAATTGCTCTACCACAGAATTATCCAGGACATTCCATGCCCATTTGTAATTTTCTCAGGACTCCTTGACTCCTGGCTCTCAGGCGAAAGCTGTAAGCTGTCTCTCTTAAATAAAAAATGGATTTTGGTGGCAGGTACCAAACAGCAGATAGATCTAGCATCTCAACTTAACAAAGCAATGGGAACCTTGGCAGAGCAGAGAAAAGTCAAGCTCAAGGGAAGAAAACTGACTGTATGTACACCTAAGCCAGAGAATCAACTCGATTTGAATGGAAAACACAAAGATACTATGATTCTTTGGGTGACAGTCAACTCCTCCTTTGTGCTATATCCATGTGTAGGTCATGACCCCGTTATTTCCAGATTTGACTCCACAAAAGGGAATCTGCTTGTAGAAATAAGCTCCTTGTAAAAAATAGTATCATCTTCTGTAAAATTAGGAAGATACAACCATAATGAATTTGGGGAGCACAGACAAGGAAGCTGACAAGGGACTGAAGACAAAAAGGCAAAACCTCGACCCCTGATGAAAAGTCCAGGGAACCGGGAACCTGGCTCATCATGGAAACCATCAATACTGATGTGGCTTTCAACCCAGAGTCATTTCGTGTCTGCACTCCAGTTTCCCAACATGTAAGGCCTCAACGGTTATTCACAGCCCTCCTCTGTACTTTCTTCCAAGTTATGGATAATGTAGTAGCTGCCATCACCGTGCTTTTGTAGCAGAGAACAGGATCCCTCCTTCAAAGACCGTGCAAATGAGGAGTCTGCCGCTCTGCCCCCTAGTGGCGGGGTGTGGTATGTGCTGAGAGGTCAGTGTGGAATCACACTGCATCACCCAAAAGTCACACCCAGTTTGGAAGCCGCCAGTTAAAAGAAATATTTTCTTCACTAAATTTACAGTGTCAAAATACAGGGTGGACATAATGTTTGTGTGCAATTTTAAACAGTTGTAAATTTAGAATTGCACACGAACTTTATGTCCATCCTGTATGAGCAGATTCATAGGAGTTAAGTGTATTATGGCAGCTTAAAAATGTCAGTAACTTTCCAGAAGGGAAAAAAAAAAAAGACCATAGAAACTACAAAAGTACAGAAGAGTGGTGGCCTTGAGGCTTGGACTCAGAGTGTAAGTAATACTCCCCTTTAGGAGCCATCTAGTTCTGGACAGCACGCCCTGCAGCACTCTGACCCTTTGGGGAGAGCACTGGGGTAGGTAACAAACGTTCCAGTGACTAATCTCAGAAAACCTCTTAACTGTACTATGCTTTCTTTTTTGTCTTTTCAACCTTAATATAAAATATATACTATACTACGATTATTTTCACAGCATTTATATGCCTGGTAGTGCACATTTATTGCCTAACAGGTTTGTCAGAAATGCTTCAAAGAAGGACCCTATATAAAAACTCAGAATCGCATTACACACCCACCCACACCCGCAGCTGGGTGATCTCAGTGTCTTGCTGGTGCCCCTTTCAGATAAGTGTAATTGGAGATTTAAGGTAGAGGGTGAAATTAGAGAATAAAAGAAGAAAGAAAAAAAGAAAAGAAAGGGAGGAGGGAAAAGATGACATTTTACCCCTGCCTTTGAAGTGACTGCATGTTTACCGGACGAATTTTGAAAGGACAAATTATGAGTAGCCCCAAAACCAAAGACAAAGTGACTAAGGAAACTCCTCAGATAAGAACAAAAATAGAAATCTGTGTGGCTACGTCTCTATACACGTATGTAAGTAATCAGCTGTACACACAAGATGCAAAGGTGTGTGTACGGCGCTGCACATTATGTGACATGCAGACATATGTGTTCAAATAGACGAAGTAAACATATATATTTTAAAATATAATTTAGGAAGTACAAGAATGCCGATCAGCTACAGTGTAAGAAGAAAAGAGAGAAAATCCTATGGAAATTATTAATACTCCAAGAACCTCTAAGACTCAACCTGAATGCAGACACTTAAGCTCTCGGCTTTGCCATTAAAGCTGGGGCCTAAATTATTGATCTCTTGCCTTTATCAGCATACCAGTCACGTCTCAGTATCGAGATCTAAGTACACTGCGGTCCCTCTGCTGCAGCCACTGAAATAATTAGGAGAAATTCTCATTAAAGGAGAGTGAAAGGTTCAGAGACAGAGGCAGAGCAAAGGGTCTGGAAGGGTGTTAAATGTCTTCCACGGGGTCGGGAGATTACTGGGATCAAATCCCCGAGCAGTGCCCATTGATGACAGCTTATCAAAGGGAAAAAGTACAAACAATACACACATGTGGCGGCCCTCTATGGTGTGTTTCCACCCATGAGTATCTATGTACAGACACACACGCTGCAGAGAAATCGCTATCCATAACCATTCATATGGAGGGAAGGAGACTGTGCCCAAGAAGAGATGGGAGGGCTGTGAACGTGGGTGTCAAGGGGGAGAATAAAAGAGCACAAGGAAAAAAAGGGTGTGGGGAGAAACAACCAGAGAAAGAAAAATGCATGAAAAATAAATAAAAAGAAACAAATTAATAATGAAGACTCCACCATGGACTCTGTTTAATTTATTCATTCTTTGAAAGTACAAGAGGGTCTGGGGAAAAAAGGAGGGGTTAGGCCTGTGGGCAGGCAGGCACCTCTTCCCAGCAGAGCTGGCAGAGATACCAGGATAGCACAAACCACTGACTCGGACACCCACGCACACACAGAACCTTCCCTCCAAAGGCACACTGTCTTTCTATTGATTTGAATGCAGATTTAACTGGCTTCACTTACCCTCCCCAGCCACTTACCAAAAAAAAAAAAAAACCAAAACGGCCTTTCACACATGTTCCCAGAAATGGCCCAGACTTGTGGGGAGAGAGCAAAGGACAGCCTTTCAGAAATGGCAGTGACGGAGGGAAAGCGGGACGACAGGGGAAATTAAAGATGAAGTGGGCAGCAGAAGAGGGGAGGAAAAGGGCCAGAATGAATACAAGTGTTCCCGCCCGGGGCCAGGCAGGCACCGACACTGGCTGGCAAGCGTGTGCACACGTGTGTGGGCACACAAAAAGTTTGCTTGTATTTAATGCCGACGTGCAGTAATTTAAAACAAAAATTCCATCTCACAGGGCTAATCAGAATTGTTAGAAAGACTATTACCACAAATACTGGAAACATCTGAAATTGATTATTTTTACTTCATTCCGCTAATGAAATCCTTCAGCGACCAAGAACTAGAAGGGGATGAATTTCTACATAATGAAAAGAAAAACAAGCAAGCAAACAAAAATCCAGCAGTAACTTCTCTGACTTTATGAAGAAAAAGAAAACGAAAGCTGTCTTTGTACTTGAAAATACTACACACACACACACACATATGTATTTATTTTGTGATTTCTACCGGTGTGGGGTAATTGAGTGGATCTGAGCCTGTTCCCACCATTGTGTGAGCGTGGAGATATTAACATGGACCTCACATCCCGTAAGGAGCACCACATCATTAAATGTCTTGGGCTGGTGCATGGCGAAGAGAAATGCAGGATGTCACTGGCTGATAGGGAAGAAGACTTGATGTTATTTATTAGGGAACACTTACCAGAAACTGCATTTTCTCCATTTGCATTAGATACAGCACGGCTGCCTTTGCAAAGCGCACACAGGCGCGCGGACACAGGCAGAAGGGGAGAACACTTTTGGTTCTTCCCCCATGCTTTGTTTGTTCACTGTCCCCTCAGTCTTCACGGCATCGGGGCCTCGGTTTCCACGATGCCTTGCCCTATTGCTCCCTTCTCCTCTCCCCACTGTTGTCAGTTCTCTGTTTTTCTGCCCCAGCGTTGCTTTGTGGCTCTGAAGGCCTTTTCTCCTTGGTCTCACAGTCTGGATACACTCAGCATCAGATGCTCCCCCATCTCCCTTTCAAACCTGACCCCGCACACCTTCAGTCAGTGGCTATTGGATGTCACAGTGCAGGCAAAGAAAGGCCACAGCAGCCGTGCCTATAGGTGCATTTCCCCTAAATTCATAAATTACGGAAGTCACGCCGGGCGGAGGAGAGGGGGATAGCTGACATACATATTTTTTAATGAGAGTAAGGGGAAAACTCAGCTAAGGCTTCCAGGGAAGTGCTGTAATTTCCCACCAGGGGATTCTCCTGGAAAAGGATTGTGTGTGGAAGCATAATTGCCAAATCCCTGGCCTCCAGTTCCTCCCCAGCCCTTCTTCAGCTGGGCAGGGCAGTCATCTAAACAACTTGGGAAATTTGCTTCAAAGAGGCAAGCCTCAGGCCAGCAGCTGTAAAGAGGCCCTGGTCGTCCCTGAGGGTGTGTTACCACAAGGGGAAAAAGACAGATAGGCCTTTGCCTCTTCCTGGGCTCAGGTGCAGTCACTTGAGGGCAGAGTCCCATTGCCAACTGTGCCCGGCTGCTGTGTGCTCTCACGCTCCCACAGCAGCCATGTCGCAGGAGGAAAGGCTGCAAGCTCCTAGTCAAATCCCCACGCTGCTGGCGGTGCGGGAGCGGGCAGACGAGGAAAGGGCTGGTAGCAGCCCACTCCACGAGGATTCGTGACAGTGCATCAGGAAGATGTAACAATGAGAAATACACCAACACCCAACATCAGAGCACCTAAATGTGTAACACAATAGTCACAGAGCTGATGGGAGAGAGATACAGCAACACAACATTGATAGGAGAACTCAGGACCGTCACGTAAAGCTCCCAAAAGGGCACGACAAAAGCCAATTGGGTGGCAGGAGTATTGGAAGGCTGTGGGCATGTGTTTGGGGCTAAGGATAGAGCAGTGAATTCTCTTAGAGAACAGGAACTTGTGGCAGGAACCCAGGAAAGGGAAGCAGGGCAGGCCCAGAGACAAAGGTCTCATACAATCCAGAGAACTCAACCTCCGGAGAGGACCCCTGGGAGCTAGACTTCGAGCCATACTTACCGACTACTTCCAGGAAGTTGAAGGCAAAGAAAGAAAACATGATTCTGATAAGACATGTTTTGCTCACCTGCCATGCCCACATCAAGTAGGAGAGCCTGCCCCCCCACCCCACGTCCTCTGTGCATTTGTTACGGGGCACCCCTTACCCCAATCCCTTGCTCCTGGCTCCCTAATGCAGCAGCTTCTCCCCCACCTAAAGGAAGTGGCCGAGTGTAATTATGCAGAAAGCACCACTGGAGCTATATCAATAAGACAGACGTCTGTTGTATCATTCTCTCTCAGTAAGGCATTTCTTCTCCCCAATTGCTCATATAGAATCATAGCCTAATAGCATCCCATTAACATAATTGCCAACACAACTAGTGTTCCGTGTCTCAGAGCCATTTACTTACTTTACCATAAAGAATACCAAAACAGCCCTAAAATCACAAAGAGGAAGGAAGAAGAAGGGTGGGTGATGGGGGAGGCAAAAGGAAAATGTTACCCCCTTTCTATTCCCTTTGCTCCCCAGAGTGGGGCTCCAGGATGAAAAATACAGGAGCGCCTCTCTCATCTGCGGGAATCGCAACGCTGAGCCTTCCTACCAGACTCCCAAGCAGACGTGTGCTAAAATCTAAACGGATTCTGCCAGGCGAAATGAAATTCCCATTATTTTTAATTAATCCTTAATTAAAATATATTACTCCGCAGATTCCGCAAATCTCTCTTAATATGCAAATGCGGCCCATTCAAGGATATTTACATATCATTAATTAAAACGGCACATTCTTTCAGTCTAACAAGCTGAGGGGCTGTGGCTGCTGCCACATTGGCGCGAGGAGCTGGTCCTGGCGGTGCCAAGCTCATCTGATAAAAAGATGTCAAGTGTTGGCTGTGCCCGGGGAAGGTAAGGGGAAAGGGGAAGAGCAGTTATACTTTGACGCTCTTGAGCACAAGGGCTTCAAATATTATCTTGGGGTTGCAGCCAAGTGATTTTGGCAGGGCTCGGAGGCTCCCTGTTATCTGCCCCATCTGAAGATCACCTCAGGACCCAGCCCAGCTGGGTCTTGGCTGGCAGATCACGTATTTCATTTCTCACTCAGGCAATCACAAGTCATGGTGGAGGTGGGTTGGGTGGAGGAAAATGCCGGCAGGTCAGAGGAGAGGGGATTAGGTCACATTTGTCCAACTTCTGCTACAGAAGTGAAGTCGGGGTTCGGCGCCTATAGTTCAAGTGGCTAAGGCGCCAGCCACGTACACTAGGCTGGTGGTTTCGAATCTAGCCCGGGCCAGCCAAACAACAATGACAACTACAACCAAAAAATGGCGGGGCGTTGTGGCAGGCGCCTGTAGTCCCAGCTACTTGGGAGGCAGAGGCAAGAGAATCGCTTAAGCCCAGGAGTTGGAGGTTGTTGTGCGCTGTGGTGCCATGGCACTCTACCCAGGGTGACGGCTTGAGGCTTTGTCTCAAGAAATAAAAATAAATAAATAAAGAAGTGAAGTGGGAGCCTCCAAGTCAAACCACCTCCCCAAATCCAGGTTTGGTGGGAAAAAATGGACACAGTACACCCCTCCTGTTACCAATTAGTTAGGTTGACCCCCCAAAAGGGTCTTCCTATGAAACAGTGGTCTCTAGGGCAGGTGGGACTTCATGCTCTATCTCACGGAGTCCTGTGAAGGCAAGTTCAGGAGCACATAGCAGTGGGTTGTCAACACCGGATACTGGGAGGATGGTGATGACACAATTCCCAACCAAAATCGTAAAAGCACACAGAGACGGGCATCAATCACTCTTCTTCCATAGATAAGGCCTATGAATCGGGGAGAGGTCTGCAAACAGCACTCCACCCACTCCGGGGAGGTGGGAGATGGGGAGGCCATTTGTGTAGAGCCAGAGGATGCCCTGCTGGCCTCATGGACTTCACTATCTGGACCTGAGACTAGGACAGGCTGGGAAACAATAATACAGGGAGTACAGACTGTGTTTACAATACACTTTGCTGTCCTGAAGGCCCCTGGGAATCCCCGAATCGGAGACTCTCACTCAGTGAGGTGGAGCTGCTACAGCTGGGTGGGATCTCTCACCAGCTAAATGACTCACTACTGCAAAAGCATTTGAGCTGTGTGCTCAGCAAAATTATAGCTGATTATGTGCCACAGACACTTGTGGCCATTTTTTAGTAGTTAAAACCAAGGCTATTAAATCTTTGAATGCCAATAGTTTACTGTGCTTAACTGTGAAACTACTTATCAAATTATGACAGAGGCCTTGTCCATACGATGCCTTGAGGCTGAAGCAGCTACCCGGTGACCATCTGTGCTTTGCTTCCCTGTACTTCCAGTAAAGGTTGGAGTTACAGCTCTGCAAATATATTTTTTTTCAGATTATAAACTTCTACAAGGCAAGGACCTTAGCTAATGAGGTCCTTGCATTGCTTCTTACTTAGCTTGTTGCCATGCAAAGACAAGAACTAGACACATGGAAGATCTAGATGTGATCAATAAGAAAAAGGGAAGGTCACAAGTCCAAGGGCTCCTGAAGGGAGAGCAGATGGCCTGAAGAAGTCCTCAGAAGCAGTGTTAATCTGGGTGGGGAGAGCAATGATGTTTTCAAAGTAATTAACGTGGGCAGAACAATCCCAAGACAGACATGATGTCAGGCTCTATTTTCAGGGTGTAGCTTGGTGCTTAAGAGAGAATCCAGGTTCAAATCTCAGCACTACCCAAAACAAACTGTGTGACCAAAACAGGTTACATAAAATCTCTCAACCTCAGTCTATTCATCTGAGAAAAAGGAAATCGACACCTTCCTTAAAGGGTTCCATGAAAATTAGGTGAGATAACCTAATAAGAATCTCAGCACATAATCAGGAAACAGTAGAAGGTAGCAATTATTAAATTATTATTCACTGTTACTACTTTTTCTTTTTGCAAATGCCTTAGCCTCCAAAACTCTTCCCAATTTTAAATTTAATTACCTTCGAGAATTCTCTCCTTCTCCTCCCTCATCTTCCACCTTTGCTCCAGCCCCCTCCTAGGCCTATTTATATTATTTACTGATATTCTTTTTTTTCCTTTGAGACAAAGCCTCAAGCTGTCACACTGGACAGAGTGCCGTGGCATCACAGCTCACAGCAACCTTCAATTTCTGGGCTCAAGCGAATTTCTTGCCTCCACCTCCCAAGTAGCTGGGACTACAGGTGCCCACTACAACGCCCGGCTATTTTTTTTTTTTTTTTTTTTTTTTTTTGTTACAGCTGTCATTGTTGTTTGGCTGGCCCGGGCTGCATTCGAACCCACAAGCTCAGGTGTACGTGGCTGGTGCCTTAGCCTGTTGAGCCACAGGCACCGAGCCATTTACTGATATTCTTGGAAAGCAGTGTAGGGACATTGCCATTACTAGAATAGCAATAACAAAAGTCCCACAATTCTATGAGTTTATCAAACTGCAGAATATCTGCTCCATCAGCCAGAATCTGTTATCAGGCTTCTTACAGCAGCTATCATTATTTCATTTTTCTTTCTTGGACTAATCTGAGAAACTAGCACACTAGTACATCACAACCACATAAACATTAGCTAAATATATCACTGAACCTTTGAAACCTGAGGCTCATGAATACACACACACACACACACACACAAAAGCATCAGTAAGAATAATGATAACTATGGACTTAAGCCACCTGTTAGCATTCATAATGTGTCCACTGAATGTAGAAATGAATGAACACAGCCTCCTTTCATTCCATCCAGCTTTCCAGGCTTTGGGGAAGAAGAACTGAGATGTGACATGCAGTTGAGAAATCCCCAGAAGAAAGCACTAAGTTAGACAGATACTCCAAGAGCATGGCAAATGGGGACATCCTCTGGGAGGTGAGCGATTCCCAGGAATAGTGAACAGTACCCAAGAGTTACACTCGCCACCTTCTCAACTCCATCTCACCTCATGTGCCATTCCATCCTGCAGAGGCCCCCACCTGAAATTTTATGGCTGCCTAATATCTTAAGACATTACCATTTTGATAATTCCCCGCAGTATGAGTCCTTTCTTCTCAAGGTCAAGGCAGCAAACTTAACATCCCAGATGCCCTCATCACTAGGTGGAGGCAGATAAAACGGGTTCCACCAACATGATGAAGCTTCACAGACTTGGATCCTGAGGAGCAACAGCCGAATTCAGGGAACTTGATCTTTTGACAACACTAATGATGGGGTGTGTAGCTCTGCAGGGGTGGAAGCAGCCCCACTCCTGGCACCAGCTGAGTGTCCCAGCTTCAGCAGCAGTCAGAGATAAGTTCAACAGAGAAACCCTCACCATGCAGCAGGCGGGTGCTACGAACACAGGGTGTCAGGCCCTCCAGACATTCTATGAGCTAACCAGTGTCTAGTGTATTTTTTAAGCTTTTATTCAATCAAAATTTGTTCATAATTTTTTTATAGTGCGTAAAGTAGTAGCCAGAATGGATTATTGTTAGTGCAACTAAAATTCCTGGCCAGTGGAGCTATACTGCCAATATTTGAGAGAGCATCCATTCTTTCTGCTCATTTAGATAAGAACCTTGGAGCTAAACTATCCCCAGAATTCATTACAGGATTCAAGCTCCTTTCAAGAAGCCTCACAGTCCTCCCCCTCCCCTTTTACAAAAGGCATTTTTTTCCTAAGATCCTACAAAACAGATTCCAAGTCTGTGTCATCATGAAGTTCCAGAACCATGGAGAATGATGCCAGGACCTGACTCTCATGATAGGGGTGTAACTCAGGCCCCAAACCTTAATATACGTGATATCGTAACTAACGTTGGTACTGCCGCTACCTCTCATCAAAGGCCAAGTGGATACCCGACTAGAAAGACAGCCACAAACTGAAAACCTTCCTCACCTTACAGAGGAAGACACAGAACCTCAAAAGGTGAAGACACCCAAACAAGGTCCCCAGCTGGTTAATTCAGAACATAACGAGAGAGAACAACTTCTTCATGTGAAGATGAGGGAGAAGTGGGCTTTCCATACTCCATGACCCAGTTAGCCTGTTTCTGCTAAGACATCTGTGTCCTTTTCTCTGACACACAGTCCCCTCCCTAGGTCATGGAGATCAATATTAGGTCATATATTGGCCACATGCAAAGTGGCTCCTTGGCTGCTCAGTCTCTGCCTGACAGAGTAGCATTTTTACTCTTTCAGGATTTACCTGCCGCCGATGGGGAGACTGTTTCAAGCCCTCCACAAAATAATCAGGTACCATCCAGCAGGTGCTTGGATTCCCACACTCTCTTTCTTCAATGCTTGGCGTCTGGGAAGAGTAATTAACTCAAACAACCATCCGATGAGTCATAGCTGTACTATGAAAGTTGGCCCAGGGTTCACCCCAAACTCACCTGGCAACTGATATTTTACTTAAGGCACCAACACACTTCACCATACTTTGCTAGTATAATTATTTGCATAGGACTATGATGGATAGGATATCACACCAAGAGTGATACATTGAGGAGCCCTCAAAAAAGTGTTTGATGATCTCATAAATGTTTTAATTGCGATGACAGACAGGTGCAATCATCTCATTAAATGTACGTATCTTTGATATCACTTTGCTTTTAAAGAACACACAGCATGTCAATGATAAGTATCTTTACATTCAGGGCCTTGATCAGGGAGGCCTTAGGCCAGAACCCAAAGCACATAGTTTTGAATAGGTTCCACATTGCATGAACGGTAATATATTATTACACCAGATCATGTTATTTCTGTAGGGAGAAGTGCCCCGCTAAGATACCTTGTTCTCTGACCAAACCTCAAGATACAAGAAAGAAAGGACAAAAGAAAGGAAGCCAGCCTCCCTCACATTTTGCTAACATCACCCCCTTGGCTGACACACCCTTAAGGCCTCGGCTTCTCGGAAAGTATCTGAAAGTTACAAAGCTGAACAGGATGTATTTTCAGCACGTGTTGATGTTACTGCTGATGCATGTCTGCAATATCATAGTCAATTTAAAGACATTTGTACCTTAGAGATGTAGTTCTTTGTAGTAACACAATAATAAAAGAATAAGAGAGGAAGATGTTTCTAGTTTAGGAAAAAGAAGAACTATTTCTGATCAAAATTCTGCACATTAACTGCCAACTACCACGAAGACAATAAATACACATACATGTTCACATGCATGGAATAACACAGAAGGATAAACCTTCATGCCACAGGGAGACAACAGTGAGGAAGAAAGAATGGTCACCATACTGAGCAACCAAGCTCCAGGCAATTGTGGAAAAGACCAGTGCAGGCTGGGTGTGGAACAAAGGCTTCCCACTGCCACTAGGCTGGGTAAGAGGCCCTGATCTGAGGAATGCTCCAAGTTCACAGTCCCAAATCCTGCAGGGCATCCCTCGGAGGCTTCAGGCTTGTGTGGAATAAGCTGAAGATGTCTCCTGTGACTCTGAGCCATCATGAATGATATCAGATCATCACAACTGACCATGGGAATGGTGGCTTGGTACTGGCACCATGCAAAGATGTACGCAGGCTTCCCATGGCTTCAAGGCATTCTATAAAAATCCTATAAACTCTGCCTGAACCTTGTCTCCTAGAAGTCCTAAAGTTCAATTTTACTGAATTTCCAAAAACAAACTAAGGAGCTATTTAAAAGAAGGCTCCTAAAGTTTGGGAGAAACTGATTTGATAGGACTTGGAAAGCATTAAGAAGAAAACATTCAGACAACCAATGGCCTCCATGGACGTGCCTTTTTAGGTCTTCAGTTTTTCTTTCTTTTTTATTTTTTAGTCTTTAGTCTATAACCACTCTATGTTTAAAAAAGCTTGGCACAACTTTTTCTGAATTTCCAGTCAAGTGATAATGCTTCTGTATACATTAACTAGTTCTAAAAACAAAACGACAAAGGTCAATATCAGAAACTGGCTTACAGTGAAATTGCTGGTAACCCCTGGGCCACACTGAGGACACACCTGACTGTCCCTGAGGGGGTGAAGGTCTCTGACATGAGCCATTGGTAATGTTATCCCTAATGCCAATAGGCTCCCCTCCAGACACATCCCAGGGCACGAAGGCCTCTGCCAGATTCCTTCACTGATGCTCATCTTTCCTTCCTACAGATGCCAAAGAAGTCAAGGGTAAGAAGAAGGCTACAGGGGTCAAGTTCTAAAGAATTCACAGTCTAATGAGGAAGAGGTAGATCCAGAAAAAAAACAGAGCAGAGGTTTCCTCCTCTTGGTTGCTTCCAACCTGTGTTGCCTAAAATAAAGTGAATAGACTCAACAACAAACGATGTGTTTGCCTTCAAAGGGGATCCGCTGTTCCAATGTAGCAATGGCAGGGAGAGGCCCCAAGGCCCACAGTGACAAGTCCACAGGGAGGCAGGCTCAGTTCCCTCCCGTATCAGGATAGTGCAGGTATTAGAGGTGCCTGGCTCCCCAGGAAAGGTAGGTAATCTAGGGCTAAACAGAATTTGGGGGGAGGAGTTATGAATCTTAGAAAGAGAATTAGTAGTAGCAACAGCTGATGTGTTATGTATTTGTACACAGACTACAACCTCTGTTGCTGTTAGAAGGGAGATGAGATATGACACTAAAAAAACAATCATTCTCCCTTTGGTTTTCTAAGCTCGATGACTAGCAAAGGCACTAAAGAACTGTAGTCCAGGATAATGTCCATAAAAGCAGCACTGTTTGTTAGCCAAGAAAAGAAAGCAGGAACAGCAGGCGTCAATACAACCACTAAATGTGACCTGTAGACAAAACCGCCTCCTTCTTCTTCTCATGATGTTGTTGCAACTGACTTTGTTTTTATCTAGCTTTTAGTGTGACAAGGAGTAGCAAGTTAACATAAAGGAAATTCATGTTACGGCCCGGATCCTACACTATATCCCAAGAGATCCCTAAAGTGTCCTTGATCTTTTGCCAGCCTTACCATGCAGATGTTTGGGGTCTCAGCACTGCCCTGTCAGCTGCAGGTGAGACTCTTCAGCTCCTGACAGCTGTTTTTCAAGCCCATTGTAAGTTCCCCAAAGCTCCAGGCCCTGGCATGTCCGACGCAGGCAAGGTCCCCAAAGGGCTCCATTCAAAGCCCAAACCTGTATTTCAGGTTTAGACAACATTCCCTTATATTTCAAAGCCAGGTGCAAGTCTTCCCCCAGTTTGCTTAAACCTTACTCTCTACCAGAAATATTTAGCTCACTCAGAAATTTTGTACTTGTCATCACTTACCCTGGAGAAAATTACCCTAGCCCCCTCCGCCTTTTCCTAGGAAGCCGTTTCTGAGATAGCATGTGGCTCTCCCCTAATATCTTCTACCAGTCCAGTCTTTGGGTCGCAAACTATAGAAATGGACTCTGGCTCAGCTACCCAAGAAAGGAATACATAGGACAGATAGGGCAGTGCCTCACAAAGTGTACAGGAAGCCTAGAGAATCAAGCTCAGAAAAATAAGCACTAGCAGCTGAGAACACAGCCAAGGTACTGCCAGAAGAAATCTGTTAGGGGACAGACCTCGGCACTGCTGGCCTTGGGGACTCATCCCTGCCATTGCCACCATCCTCGATTCTGCTGCCACCTCTAAAGCAACTACAGTAATCTCTTAAAACTCAAGGCTGGAGGACGGCACCCGTAGCTCAGTGGGTAGGGCACCAGCCACATATACCCAGGCTGACAAGTTCAAACCCAGCCCAGGCCAGCTAAACAACAATGACGACTGCAACAAAAAAATAATCGGGCGTTGTGGTGGGCACCTATAGTTCCAGCTACTTGGGAGGCTGAGGCAAGAGAATCGCTTAAGCCCAAGAGTTGGAGGTTGCTGTGAGCCACAGCACTCTACCCAGGGTGACATAGTGGACTCTGTCTCAAAACAAACAAACAAACAAAAAAACTCAAGGCTGGAGATATATGTATTTCCAACTGGCCAAGTGCTAAGAAAGTGCTTATGACCAAGCTGCCAGGGAGAGGGGAGAAGGACTTACGTATGCAAGGGAGGCCCTATGCAACTGACATCTATACCTGGCCAATCTGCACCACAATGGAGGGCCCCTTCCAGACTGACCTCCTGCCTCCTCAGCACAAACTCCAGCTTCTCTTTAGTCACTCAAAGAACCCAACTGGGTTCAGCAACTACACTGTATTAACAAAGTAGTTGCTGAACACAGTTGGGTTCTGCTTTGTTAATACAAACAGGCCTCTGGTTGGTTCTATATCAGGTTCTTTGAGGATACAAGGGAAATACATGCTACAGATCTTCTCAGAGAACTTTGGCATTAATATAAAGGGGAAAGAGTTACATTCCCAAGGAGGAGGTGGCAGGAAGATGCATGTTCCTTGCTTAGCCTTAAAAAGACAAAATCTGTGGGTGAGCTTAACTTGCGCCCACCTTATGGACGTATGACGCAAAATACCTAATGGTATTTCACTCCCTTTCCAGCTCAGATGTTGAGAATCAAACTGGATCTTTGAATCTGGGCTTTGCCCAGGATATGATTTCTACAGTTTGAAACAACAAACCTAGTTCTCAACATTTGGGGAAGGATATATTTCCTCTGTGTGTCCATCGTTCATAACAGAGAAAAGAGGTGGTGAAAAGAATGGACCCTTTCCAAGTGCCTCCTATCCACCAGGTACCACCGAGCCCCGCACTTGGTAGGTGTGATTGCCATTGATGCTTTCCTACTAGTCTCAATGAATTGATGCGAAACAGACAAGGACTCTGAGGTGATGGGAAATAGACAAGGACTCTGGAAATCATGAAGTCTTGAGATGGAATCGTGGTTCTGCCATTTAATAACTGTCAGTGGAGGCAAACTACTCAACTTCTGTTTTTTATTTCCTCAGCTATAAAATGGGTATAAGAGCCTCTATCTCAGACAGCTGCAGTGAATACTAAAAGAAATAATAAATGTAAATCTATTTTAATAGAGTCTGGTATGTATGCATTCAATAAATATTGGCTATTATAAGTAGCTATTAAAGTCCCCATTAATAATCTGAGGTTCAGAGAGGTAAACAGCCTATCCAAGGTCATGAAGCTTGACCTTTATCTGTAAACATGTATCAGAACTGGGATACCAAACTTGGACTTGACTCTACAAACCAATGAGTGTTATTTCCATGCCACTCTGCTGTGAGTTTATTTATGTACTGTCAATCAAACATATTCAGAAACATCAAGCTGCTATCCAGAGAAAAGGCCATAGTTCCTTTCCATGCTGAGGAACTGTCATGGCAATTATCTGCATTAACAGATCTCTCCAATATTCTATCTCTAGTAATCATCTGCAGTTATTTTGGTCATTCTTAGAAAGACAAGAACTGAAATTGCCAGAAATCCTTATGACCACAGCAGACAGAAAGCAGTTTTTGGTTGGTTGATTCTACACAAGGCTGGTGAAAGCATATGGAAATAGCGGTGTTTGCTTTATTGGGGGTTTGGGTCACTTTACAATTGAGTTAAATTATAGCAGTTGGCAAGTTGGCAATTGATTTGGCTTTTTATCCTCCCAGTTCTTCTTTTTGTTCTTTTTTCTTATTCATTATTTATGAGATAATTACAACTTCTGAATGCTTTTATGGCTTCAGAGAGAAAGGGTCCAACTTTTTAATTTTAGGTTTCCTCATCCACTACCCACCTGCTTCTCCCTCCCCTAGAATCTACTGCACAGTGGGACACAAATGTCACCATCATGACCAAAAGTGCCTTAGCAGAAGGCCAATCCCTCAAACCACTGTAAAGATGGAATAGCAAGCCACAAAGCAGGAATTAGTTTCATTCTGGGGCTATTTGCCCATCACCTTTCTTTCCCACACAGCATGCAGAGTGCATGGGCTTAAACCACAGTGGTTGATAAAGCCACACAGATCAGATGAAATATGAAAGGCAAAAAGACAGCAAATCTAACTCAGGTAGGAAAAAAGACCATTTCCTTCCTTAACCACCATATAGAAGTACAAGTGGGGGTCCCTTTTTCCTGAGCAGATCTCAAAAACAGGCACACTTAGATCAACTTGTTAACTTGTGTTAAGGCTCCGTATATTAGTTCCAAGTAAGTTCTTATTAGTGTCTTGTGTAAATTTTTGAGTCTTATTTCTGCCCTCTTGGAATAGATTATCATGAAATACATCTGGTAGAATGTAATATTATTGTTTCATTTCTAATACTGAAGTTAGTATCACATAACACGTTGTTTAAGCATTTACTGTTACTTTGATTTTATTGCTTCGATTAATCCATTTTTAATGCATCATGATAATATGAGGTTTGGTTTACCACATTATTATTGCCTACTGTTGAGACAAACATCTCCCAATTACATGACAGACAGCAGATGTCCCCACCTTCTGAATAGATACCAATGAGTGATGTGTCTCCTAAGCCCTAAAAATGTTAAACTAGAGCACTTGGAACTATCCTGGTCACTGAAATTATTGCCCTCCTCTGATGCCCCCCGATCACCATGTGTTTCAGAAGCTTGTCTCTCAGAACACTACTTTTTTTATCATCTCTACATTCCAGTTATTTTTCTACTCTATAGGATCAATGCTAATATGCTCCATAGGTTTGTTTTACCAAACAGCAAATTATACCCTTATTTGGGCAGGAATATGTTATTTTAGTTTAATATTATTGCTTTATTCAAATACTCCACATAGGAAACTAAAACAAAAAAGAGTTGGTAACATATATGTAATTCACATTTAACCCACTTATAAACTCACATTTTGGATGACCAATTGATAAAAATCTTACCGTCTACATTTGGTATAATATGAGCGTATAACATACATAACATATAATATTGAATATAATTCAATAATATACCAGTTGTGTAATTAGGATACCAGCAGAAGGACTGATTATCAGCTTCATACACAATTAGTGATACGGGAAGAATGTTTTGCATATTTTAGCATTTTATTGTCCCTTATACTTCTGTTTCATATTAAGAACATTTGGGTTTTTTTCCCCCCAACATTTCCTCCATGTCCATCACTCAATCTTAAATTGACACCACAAATCCTCCAGGGGTATCTATGTGGCACGCTATGCTTTAGCCAAATTCCAGACAGTTTTCTCCTTACAATTTGTCTAAGATGAAAAAAATAGATGTGTGGTGGCTCTATAAAGATTTGGGAGCCTAATTAGTATGGAAATGCCATAAAGAAGTATTTTTTATAATTTAACGTTAGGGAAGTAAAAATGCTCAGCATTACCAAAATGTTGGTCTAAACTAACTCAGATCAGATGCATTCTATTATTATTTTAATTTTATGACTTCTCGAAATAAAGATTACATGTATTAGAAGAACACATATTCTTTTTTTTTGTAGAGACAGAGTCTCACTTTATCGCCCTCAGTAGAGTGCTGTGGAGTCACAGCTCCCAGCAACCTCCAGCTCTTGGGCTTAGGTGATTCTCTTGCCTCAGCCTCCCGAGTAGCTGGGACTACAGGCACCCGCCACAACACCGGCTATTTTTGGATGCGGTTTGGCCAGGGCCGGGTTTGAACCCTGTACCCTCAGTATGTGGGGCCAGCACCCTACCCACTAAGCCACAGGCACTGCCCTGCCTGGCTATGTTTTTGTTGTTGTTGTTATAGTTGTCCTTGTTTTGGTAGGCCCA
>CAUYON010200708.1:0-20602 GCA_963573935.1 Arctocebus calabarensis | reverse complement strand
AGGTACTGGTGTGGTGACTGCAGCCTGTACAGTTCAAGAGTTTCAGTCCAATTGTAAATGTAGTCAGTCTGGATTGTGGATGAGTTGGAGTTCTAGACTTCCAATCCTGGGCAGGTGAACTGAAGTATCAAGGTGGCAAGGAAAACATTTATAACACCAATCACATTAATAGCAAATGGGCTAATACATTCATAGAAGGGCTACCAGACACCTAAGCCCACAGATGCGTCCACAGTCAAAAACATCGACATACAAACAAAACAACAAACAAACAGCCAATCACAGAACAACAGCTAAGAAGGAAAAAAAAAAAAAGAATTCTACAATAAAAATGCTTCTTATAAAATACTTGAGAATAGAGAAGAAGAAAAGCCTCTAGCAAATATGATATAAACACTCTTAGAAGCTATAAGAAGGGAGGGAGAGGAGGGGGAGAGAGAACAAAGAAATTAACACGGGAGAGGAAGAAGAATGTTCAGTTGAGAATAGTAGGTAATAAAAATAGCCTAAGAAAAGAAAGTGAGGAATCATTTGTCGATAGCACCTCCAAGAAAAGGATATTCAAAAAAAAAAAAAAAACCAATCTCAAATATATTTTTATTCTTATATGTATATAGAATTGCAGTCCAGTCCGGCAACAACAATCTGCTGTGACAGGGGAGCGTGGGAGCAGGGTTCGTGGAGACTGCGGGGGAGCAGGAAGGGGCTCGCGGTCGCTGCAGATCTCAGGGGCCGCAGCAGTGTCGGAGGCGGTGGTGTCACTATTTGCAGGGCAGCGGCGCCGTGGCTCACGGTAGCAGCAGCTTCAGCGGCTGCACCATGACCGCAGCAGCACCAGCAGCTGCGGTTGCTATGGCCGCAGCTCACAGCGGCTCAGAGCGACCGTGAAGGCTAGAGGGGAGGAGGCTTCGTGGGGCTGTTGGTGGGAACTTGAACTTCAGTTATTCTCCAGCTGAAGTGCCCAGGGGCCCTCCTCGCCAACTTCCACGGCTCAAAGTGTCTTTTCCGCATCTCTCAGGCTTCACTAGGGTCCCCGCCTAGTGTAACACTGGCTGGTCACCCATTCTTTCTCTCTCTCATTGATTTGGGGAAAAGGCGCTTGCCATTTTGGACATTCCGATGTGTCAGTCCAGCAGAGTCTGGACCCCTCGGCTCACGCCAGGGCTGCCCAGGTCTCCATGGTTCCTAGCAGCGCCCCTTTCTGATCATCAAACTCTGTGTTCCATGCTTCAGTGGAATTTTCTCCGATTAGAGCTTGTGGGTTGGGACCTGCTGTCCTCCCTGTGGGAGGGGCCGGCTGCCCCTCCGCCGGGCAGGGGGAAACGGTTTGCAACAGTTTCCACAGTTAAGAACTATATTTCAAACATGCCAATCCTCCCGATCTCTGTGTCTCACCAGCTGCCCATCCACTCCAATAGTTTACACGGGGAAAGATCCCGAGCTCCCACCCTCTCACCTGCTGACCGGGGAGAGATGGGCTACGGGACCATCTCTGCTGCCATCTTCCAGCACTCTCTGTAAATAAGTTTAAAATATTGATGTAAGCATAGTTCCACTTACTAGCAATGTGCCCTATCTAAGTTGCTTAAAAATCTCAGTTCCTCTATGAAGATTATAACAAAACCTACCTAATAGAGCTGCTGTAAAAAACAAGAAATAATAATGAAGCATTTGACACATTATAGGTAACCCATAAATATTAGCCATTATTCACAAAAAAAAATTTTACTTTGCCAACAAAACTTATTAAGCCCTTTTGTGTTCACTGAAATAGCCATTGGGAATAAAAAGTCGACATAGAATCTGGATTTTTTTTATTTCAAATTAATATGAGGGTATAAATTTTTCAGTTACATTGTTCTGATTTCCAAGGTAAAGTTCCAGTTGTAAAAGAACCCCCAAAGGCAGTGCATTCTGCCTTTTGAAGATTATGGAGGAAAAAAAGAACCCAGGGTGTGGTAGACACCCATGCTTTGTGCCCATCGGGTGAGATAGAATTGGGATTTTTTTAAGCTGACCAACTTACACATCAGCCTCTCCATTTTTTCCAATTCAAATCTTAATGTAATACTAGACAACAGTGACTAAAAGCAGAGCTGCTCTAGTGGAAAGGCTTGATAAAGACAGAGCTGTCCTCCTGTCCTACCCAGGGATCCCTCTTGCCCTACCCAGGAAACCACAGAACATAGTTTGAAAATCACATGCAATCTCTTCATTTTGCAGATGAGGATTGTGGAGATTGACAGTGTAATAGCTCGCCCAAGGTCACACAGCTAAATCAGGAACAGACTGGCTCAGCTAGAAACTAGATCTTCCATATCAAGGGATTTACAACTAGCTATGGAAACAGGATGTAAACATACTAAGCAATGGAAATCTAGGGCTTACTTTTTTTAAGTTGTATTATTAAATCCTTAGTTAAGTCCCTCCTCCACTGGATTTCAGTTTCTCATGTCTTCAACCTTCTGTTCTCAGTAACTTTTGCCTTAGCTTCCATTACCATGAAGAAAATGGGTCATTTTTGTGCTCAATGACTTGCATACCAATTTTTCATTGAATATTTTTATATCAGTTTGTGTATTTGCTATGAAGTTGTTCCCTAAACAAGATAAAAATAAAAATATGTTGACATTATAGCTAAGGAAAATTGTTTAGGATAAAAACTTCATTATACAATTTGGAAATACAGTCCATAGAAAAAACTCAGAAAGCAAGTATTAAGTCTGATTTCTGATATTTTTCTTCTCTATGCTTTGAATGATAAAAACAAAATCACTTTTATGTGGCACTGAAGCTTTATTTTTTTAACTTACTAAGAAATATTTCAAAATAAGCTCTACTTATTCTGTGTGATGCTGATTCTGAGCAGGGACAGTACAAAGGGTTGATTTGATAAAATGCAATTCTTCCCCAATGCTAGAATTGAGAATTAAATGATTTTGAATATCAAATATCTTCATAACTTCCATACTCCAACCCACTACCTGGGATTTATAGATGCTTTGGTATCCTGCAGATCCTCTTTCAGTATCTCTCAATGCTACATTCATTAGTTTTTCTCGGAAAAGCCTTCAGACATCCTAGTCTATGTTTTGAACCCCTATTGGAAGATCTCATATGGAAATAGAGATAAGTTTCAACCAGAGTGCCGAGCAGATGAAGTGAGGGTTCATTCCCTCCTCCAGCAGCATCTAGTCCTCCCACCCTCCCTGGAAAAACAAAGGGCTTTTGCCCACTCTATGCATTTAACACAAAGGAGATGACAGCCTGGACCCTGCTGGCAAGAGTTACAGTCTAATGGTTAAAAAATTAAAACATGTCAACATTAAAAGAGAATAAACATTTCAGGGGAAGAAATTCAAAGCCAAGTGAGTTGAATGAATTATAAACACCATGGGAATTTAGACCACAGAGAAATCATTGCTGATGCTGAGAAAAGACTTAGCAAAAGCTGTGGACCATGAGCTAGGGCTTAGAGAACAGTAAGAATTGCATGGGTGGAGAGAAGAGAGGGCGTTCCATGAGGAAACTGAGCAAGGAGAGGACTAAAAAAGGAAAAGGACAAGATGTGCGGAAACAAGGAGAAAAGATTGTCTGAGAAGACATAAGCTGTTTGATTAGAAATAGAAACCAAAACCTACCCATGAAGGGTAATACATACCAGACTGCATGGTTTCTACCTGACCTTTTTCTCCATCCTCTGAAGACACTGCTATGATGAATTAATTTGCACATGGTTTAATAGCACACACCTTGCTTCCTCATTTTCAGATAAGCCAGGATGGCAAATACCTTTCTTGTTCCATACAAAATTCCATCTATTGGTAGTAGAAGCTGAGTGGAAAACTAGTTTGAGAGAGATTCTACAGTCACATCTGACTACATCATGGGTGTCATGACTCATTATTGGCATCTGACAATGATAAAACAATGAGGCATTACAGTAGGAATGGCAGTGCATTTTGCCTTTTGAAGATTATGGAGGAAAAAAAGAATGGCAGTGTGCCTTGTATTTAACAACTATGGTTTATTCAAAAGAATTATAATGATACTGACAAATTCAAGCATCAAGGTTGCTTAATGGAGAAATTTTTTTGGAGAAGAGGCTTTACAAGTTCTGCTGCTAAGTTAAACACCCACTCTATATACATGTAAGACCAAATCCAAAAGAAGGTTCTGCCCTAGACCATAGGTTAGAGTATTAGGCACTAGTGCTGACTTCTGGCCTCAGCAATAGAGAGCACTGTCCCTGGTTAGCAATGTCCTCCATGGCTCAGAAGTTAGAGATGTATGCTAAGTATGCTACATGCTTATTGTGCTTTGGGCATCAGAACTGACTCACTCAGGAAGTTAGGCAATCTGGTTTGCTTTGCTTTGCTTTAGTATGAGGTTGAGGAAGATATATTTTTCAATTTATTTAACCAACTTAGCAGGTATTCATTCTATGTAAAAGACCAACACAAAATGCGCATTGCGTCCCAGAATGAACTCAAGGAAGGACCACAGAGCCTACTCATCATGGAGTTCATGGATTTTAAAGCCTTTAATTACAGCAATTTTTCTATCCTAACCTGCTCCTTTGGTGAGACCTAGCCAGTAGTTGTGAACTTACTGCCCACACCTGCTAGTAATTTCTGGTGCAGCTCAGCCCTCACAGACAGGTTCTCACACTGATCTCTGAGCTCAGGACCTCTAATTTTCCTTCCTGTTGGAAGCCCTTCATCTCCTTTCCTACCATACTCCCAGGGAAGATGGAGTTTGTAGGCAAAGAAAACAATTTTTTTCTTCGTTTTATTCCTCCTGTAAATGCAAACAAGCACAAGCCCTACAAGATCTTTCATATTTGCAAACACCCCAGGGTGTTTTGCAAAAATCAATCTAACCAAAAACCATAAAATACAAATTCACCTGATACAAGCACAGGATGACTACGGAGATTTCTCCCCCCTACCTCCGCATTATACAGTGCCCATACAAATGATTCTGGAAACTGCACCAATTACCAGAGCTACTGGATATATCTCAAGGTCAAGAGGATTTGCTAAGAAAAGAAAGCAAATGAAATGCATCTTTAAAGAGGTGCTGTTGCATAGGAGAGGCGGAGCTGGAACAGGTTCAAACAACAGCAGATGATTTGGGCAAGAAATTTTCCACCTTCTTCGTGTGATTTTGCAGCTATCTGAGAATTGCAGCCCCCACCATCCATCCCCAGAGGCCTTTCCTAATCTGGAGTCTGTGCGATGTGCTTCTGTTACTGTGCATGAAATGAGGATTGTGTTGGGGGCGGTGGCGGACTGGCAGGGCATAACCACTGCGTGTTTATATATATTATATATACATATATGATATTTACTTTTTTCTAATTATTAAAAAAATCTTAATATAGAAACTTGACAAAACACAGGAAACAAAAGAAAATTAAAGTTACTCCAAAACTCTTTCCAATCAGCAATGACCATTGTTTGTATATCCAAGTTTATAGTCTCAAAAGGCCTGCAGCAGAAACCCCTGGGGCAAACAGGGCAAGAAGCCTCCTGGGCTACCCCCATATCTGCAGAATCCAGACTTCTAAGGGTAGGTCCCCAGTACCTGCATTTTTTTTCAAAGGCACTTTTCTTTTGAGGAATTCTCTAAACTATAAACCCTCTGAATGTGGATATTCATATTTCTTTCTTTTTTCTTTTTTTTTTTTTTTGAGACAGAGTTTCACTGTGTCACCTTCAATGGAGTACTATGATGTCACAGCTCACAGCAATCTCCAACAGTTGGGCTTAAGTGATTCTCTCGCCTCAGCCTCCCAAGTAGCTGGGACTACAGGTATCAGCCACAACTCCTGGTTATTTGGAGGTTGTAGTTGTCATTGTTGTTTGGCAGGCCTGACCTGGGTTCGAACCCACCAGCTCCAGTGTATATGGCTGACACCTTAGTCACTGAGCTACAGGCATCAAGCCAGATATTTATATTTCTTTTGTTCATGATGGTATCCCAGAGCCTAGCACATAGGGGACATACACATATATATTGCACATATATGTTTAGCTTTTAACATGTCCTCATAGTTTTCACTTAATGACAGGCAAGGCACTCGTTTTACATGTTTTACAAGCTTTAAGAGTTACATGTTTCACTGTTTTACAAGTTTTACAATCATTACCTTATATATGACAAACCATAAAGTAATTATTGTCTATAACCCCTATTTTCAGATGAAAAGTCTTAGGTACAGAGCAGTTGTGTAATTTGTCCAATGTCACACAGCTAGTAAGTGGTAGGAATATAACTCCATTGTCTTCAAGTGTTATATCTGCATTTGTCTCAAATCTTCTCAAGTTTTCAATATTGATTTAAGTATTTCACTGTACAAATTCACCAGAAATTATTTAAGAAAATATCGGATAGTTTCTTTTAAATTTTATAATTCTGTGTAAAAAAAAAAAAAATGCTAACTAAATTTTCCCATATCCAGATTTCCTTAGAATCATTTCCTAAAAATGGAATTGCTAGATCAAAAGATATAAACATTTTTAGGGTCTTTGATTCAGGACTCTAAAATATTTTACTCCTAAAATATTTTAAGATAGACATCCTCCAGCAGCATAAATGTGCCTATTTCCCCTATAGGAAATACAGAAACTTTGAATATCATTTAAAGTATTTATTTATGACTGCCATATTTGGGTGAGTGTTTTGGTTCTATTTTAACATGAGGCACTTCTCACAGGATAGCACTTGGCAGTACAGGTGCAGAAAGAATTAGACAAAGAGCCAGAACTGAGTTCTTCCTCTTCCCTCCTGGAAACACCTTAGATACCCCTCCCCAACACTGACCTTATTTGTTTTTGTATTTTTGTTTCCTTTTGCCTCTGTACCTTTATTTATGTTTCACCTCCAGCTGGAAGAATGTTTTTATTCCTGTGCATTTCATAAATCCACTTCCTCTTAGTTGCACTTCTTGGTAATAATAATCCTCAGAAAGTTCACAAAAGGTCTCTTAAGAGCCAACAAAAGTCTTATCTACTGTGATTATCCCTATAGTACTCTGATAGAGACATAGAAGCTCAGCCGAGCCAAATAACTTGCCCAAGACAGTAAAAAGGCAGATCTGGATTCTCAGAGGTGGAGCTCTTAACCGCGACCCAATACTGCCCCTCAGTCAGCAAAATTTTTCCCCTTTGAGAGAAAAATCTAAGCTGTGAATCAACCATTCCTGGGGGCTCATTGACCTAGCAACCCTACAGCCAAAAAAAGAAATTACTTTTCCCTATGCAGAGGAGAGGAAACAAGTTTGTACACTTTGCCCAAGCATTTAAAATGGAACAATCACCTTCCACCCCCACCCCACTGGAATCACTGGTTTCAAACCTTTTGCCTCTGGTATAACTGAAATCACTGTTTATCCAGAGTGTCTTCTAAATGAGCTCCCAATCTGCTAAGGCCCAGACCAGGCAGGGCCCTGTGGACAGCTGCTTCCTTGATCAGCTCGCCCTGGCTCATATTGACACCAGAAAATTAGAAGTTAAAAGTGAAAGCAGATAGAGGTGGAATTTAATTATATAGAGCAAAGACATATTGTACAAAGAAGGCAAAAGGGAATGATCAAGTTGGTGTTAGGCCATTTGCCTGGGTTGGCAATTCCATGCCCTCTGTGGCATCTCCAGTATCTGCTGATGTACATGAGAACTTGGTGGGGCCAGGAGTGTGTCCACATCACTCACTCACCACTCTCATACCTGGTAGAACAGTGTGTTAGTCCATTTTGTGTTGTTATAAAAGGAAATACCTAAGGCCAGGTAATTTACAAAGAAAAGAGATTTATTTGGCTCATAGTTCTACAGACTATACAAGAAGCATGACACCAGCATTTGCTTCTGGTTGGGAGTGTTCCAGGGAGCTTCCAATCAAGGCAGAAGGAGAAGGAGGAGCAGGCGTGTCATATGAAATTGAGGAGGTGGTGCCAGACTCCTTTAACCAACCAGTTCAGTGTCAACTAATCAAAGGAGAACTCATTTTCTTGGAGAGGGCACCAAGCCATTCATAAGAGACTTGCCCACCATGACCCCAAAATCTCCCACCAGCCCCACCTCCAACACTGTGAGATTTGGAGGGGCCAAACATCCCAACCATATCAGGCAGCTTTCGGTTGCAAACAACTGACACAAAGGTTGTCTTAGACCATTCCACATTTTTTCTAAGTGAGAAGTCCAAAGGAAGGTAGCCTCCAACTTGTTCTGAGAACTCAACAAAGGGTGATGGTCAGAATGTTCTAGGTAAGGGGATCCAGGCTCTTCCTGGATCAGCCTCATGTTGGCATTTTCCACCTGGGCCTCCTACTTCAGATTTCCAAGCTCCAAGCATCAGCCCCCTATTTCCTATTCAGGAAAACAGGAACAAGGACAGACCATGCAGGTCTACTCCCCAGACCCCCTTACATGTCTGCACTTCTTATCAGAAATACCCACCTTTCTCTCGTATCTCATCCAGTTTAGGATCATGTGTCCACCAGATGGGGAAGAAAGGAAGGTATTGTCCTGATCAATTTAAGACCATCATGAATGACTCTTCACTGGGGTCTAAGAAATTCTTGCCCCAAACAAAACTGATATTCTATGAAAAAGAAAGAAAGAAAGTTCAGCAAATAATAGTTTCAGCACACCACAGAAGGCTTGGTGCATACAAAATGATCAGGAAAAGCATATCTGATGAGTCAACAAACAGTCCTTTGTTCTGCAAGGATGGAGGGAAGGGCATGGATTAGGGAGCACAGGAGGGTGGAAAAAACGAGGTTGCATCTGCTTCCCATCTGTTCTTGGAATGGCTTTGAACTCCTATGGTTGAAGAACTAATGGCCAGAAATTGATAGGACCCTAAACCAAGAGCATCCTAGTGAATGATCTAGATAAGGGGTGATGGTCAGAAGCCTGTGGCTCTGCTTTCAAGAGTCCAGTACCAATAAGGCATAGGGCTGAGGACTTCTCTCGGCACCACAAAACCCAGCAATGCTCTGCCCAAGAGAAACTGGAAGTTTTTGGAGCCTCCAGACAAAGTTCCTAGAAGGCCAGAAGTGTCCTTATAGTGGGCATCAACAAGGCTTCCACAAGTGGCTTGCCAGACAGTAGACTCAATGGAGAGAGTAGACAAGAGGAGGGAAGGGCCATGTGGAGGCCACAGCTGCAGACTGGCCATGAGTGCCCCTAAAACAAGCCATGGAAATCTAGGGAAAACTTTGAGGGATCAAATGCTATCAATCAAGCATGTAAGGGCTTGTGTCAACATAATTTGTATTTCACAGGCTGGTGACATTTGGGTTGCAAGCGGACAAGACAAAGTTGGCTATGGTTTTCCCACACAGAGGAGTGCTAGCCTAACTAGATTCTCAGAACAGGTGATATGGCTGGTGAGTAGCCTGCCCAAGAAAAGAGAGTTAAAATTCTGTGTCAGGATTTGAGGAATGTGCAGCTGGAATCAGGGAAACTATTGGTAGACAAGACTCTCCCTCCCCTTGAGCTGTGCCTGGGATGAGGTGCATTACTCCCTTGCTGGGTTGAAAGGTCCATAGAGATCACCTTACAGGCTCTAAAATCTTTTTAACACTGGTGTTCTGTTTTGTTAGCTAAGACATACACAAACAAGAAAGGAGTTAGAATCAGAGCAGCTAAGGATAGGAGTAAAGCCACGGCCCAACCAAGAGATAGAGGCACATTCCCTGGGTGAAGAGCTTAACAACAACTTGAACTTTACTTAAGAAATGCAAACAATGTAACCTAATCATTTTACCCTCATATTAATCTGAGACTTTTTTTAAAAAAGAACAGGCAGAGTGATGTAGCAAAGAATTCAGGCTCTAGATTGAGCCAGACCTGGACTCGGGGCCAATATCTGTCACTTACTAAGATCTTAGGGTTTTAAGCCCGAGATGTGTTTTCCTCTTTTATAAAATGGAAATAGTAATAATAATCTCATGAAGAAGTTTTCAGAATTAAATAATAGGTCTACATTACCTACTAAAATGCCAGGCACAGACTAGGTACTTCATAAATGCCACTTCAGACAAAATAAAAAGATGAATCATCAAGTGATTATCTGCCACTAGGATTTCAGTAATCTCAACGTTCTGTTTTGATTTCCAAATCTTTGTTCCAGAAGAGTTATCCATTTTCTGACTGCCAGCCTCATAGTTGAGGAGGAAGCCAGCACCATCATACCTTCCTGAACACTGATGACTATGTGTTCTATCTATCTGTGGTTAACCTTAGACTTAGGGAGGTATGTGGAGGCCCTCCACTCTGGAAGGGCCCAAACTTGTTCTTTTCACAGGCTTGTCTTGTTGGATAGCCAAATAAAAGATTTTTCCCACTCACATTCGAAAATCTATTCATTAATAGGATGCAATTCACATTATAGCCCACTAATTACCCTAGGAAGGCAGTAAAAATTAATAAGGAACTACAGTTTAATTGTTCAATAATGACAGGGAGTTCCAAAGGGCTCTCTTGAGTAATAAAATTAACATTTAAACTAGTTCAGTCAAAGAACCTTCTCTTAAATATAACTCTTCACCATCAGCATCGCTTATTTAATTATTTTGCTCTTTGGGCATCTCTAAAATATCACAAATTTAACTTTGAGAATCTACCCAGTTTCCAAGACAGCAACTGCAGGGCCTACAGTGTTTCAAGTGGACTATGGATGATCCCAGGAGCCTGCCCCCCACCCCCCACACATATACACAAACACAATAAAATTAAATTGTCCCACATTTAATTAAGCAAGGATCAGAGAGGCTTCTTTTGAATGCATCTCCCAAAAGGAGGATGAGGGTAGGGGCTGCTGCCAAAACACTGTTCAGGATAGAGCCCTACAAGATCCCAGAAGAGACATTTTTGCTATAATGCCACATTTGAACTTATATTGTCATATGTCACATTTGAACTTATATTGCTATTCCAGGATCCTCTCTGTACTTTTGTTTAAAGGAATGTAGTGGTCTTAGAATATGTCTGTAAAAGGTGGAGTCTGATTTCCTTTTGCTTGAATGTGGGGAGGATTTTGTGGTTTCCTTTTAACAAACAAAACATGATAAAAGGGATGCTGTGTGACTTCTAGAAAGAATATAGCTTTCATCTGGCTCTCCCTCTTAAGATGCTTGCCCTTGGAATCCAGCTGCCATGTTGACAGGAAGGTCAAACACATGGAGAAGCCACACTTCTGTGTTCTGGCCAATGGACTCAGTTGGTCCTCAGCCAACAACAGCATCATCTGCCAGATTCATAAGTGAATGAACCTTTAGATGATTCTAGCCTCCAAGCCATCCCTGCTAAGGCCCAGGCACTATGGAACAGAGAAAAGTTCTGCCCTGTGCTCTGAATTCCTGATCATAGAAAACATGAGAGATACTAAATGATTATTTTAATCTACTAAATTTTGGAATAAGCTATTACACAGCAGTAGATGACTAATGCAGGATTGTGTACCTTTCAAGAGTACACAATGAAAGACATTAGGCTCCTGATTCTTGAACAAAGACCTCAAGGCCAGCAAGGCCTCATTCTTTCAGGACAGAGGGGGATCAGCTATGCCTGACTGCTGTTCCAGCCACCAGCCTGCTAATGTCCCCATCACCCCACAGAGTTATATATTTCAACAGAAGTTCTTTAGTCCTGAGCAATTTTAAGGTTGAAAGACTTTCCTGTAATTCACAGGTAGGATTCAGCACAGTTTATTAACCTGGGATGTTTGTGTTCCCTAAAGAGCTAAGGATTGGCATAGATAATCCCTTAAAAGTGGACTTTCAGAGACTCCTATCATGTTGTAGTTCATTTCACACATGCTTGGGAAAGAGAAAAGGCTAACCAAGAGGAAAAAGCTGTACTCTGGGAATGGTCATGCCCTATTCCCCATGCTCAGCCCAGCCACACCTGCATCCACTGTCTCTCATACCAACACTGCTCATTCCCCCTAGCCAGATCAGCTGTCTTCTCAGCCATTCATTTATTTATTTGTTCATGGTATATTTATTAATTGTTTACTGTGTAAAGGGTGATGGATATTTCATTAATCATGCAAATAAATAATTGCACTGTCCTAAGACCTAGACGGTGAGGTACAGGGTTCTCTGGGCAACTGGAGACTGTGGCCTGAAAAATTAGAAAATTAGCATGGTTAACAGTGTGTGTAGGACATAGGAGAGCATCTCAAACAAAGGACAGCACATACAAAGACCACACAATAGGAAGACATTTGGGGGCATCTGGAAAGAAAGATCAGCCAGAACACTGAGAGCTGAGAGAGCAAGAGAAAGAGAGCGAGGAAGCCATAGAAGAGGCAGAAGAGGGAAGCTGCCACTGGATCATGTGGCCACATAAAAAGATTGTGACTATATTCAAAGAACACACAACTACAGAAGCATTTAAATCAGGAGCTTGACAAGGTCAAATCTCTTCTGTTAAATCATTTCAGTTCCCTAACCACATCATTTCCCATTTGTAAGTATATAACCCAGATCATGTTACATTACAGAGAGTTGCTTGGATATCTTTCTCTTCCACCAGACTGATGGCCTCATGAGAGCAGGAACCATATTTGTAACTTCATCTGGCTCCGCACTGCTCTTGTGACCAAGAACAAACTCCTTTGCAGCCTGTAAGACCTTCCACCATCAATCCCTTGCTCAGCTCTCCAGGATCATCTCAAGTCACATCCTTTGTCCTCTGGTCGCTCACCATGGGCCAGCCACACTGGCAGACACATCTCTTCCTCAGGGGCCCTTCCAAGACATCTTAAATTAGAATGAGGCCCCTGATAAAAATTCTAAGAGCTTCCCCATTAGAGCACCAACCATATATTATTGATTTAATATTTGTCTCTCTCCCAGACTGTCATTTTCATGAAGGCAGAGAACTTATCTGTCTTGTTCATCATCATACCCCCAGGATTTGGCATTGTGATACACAGAACTGACATTCCACAAAGAGTTGCTGAAGGACAGAGTGAATGGGCGAGAATGTGTGAATTGTTAAATGAATGTAAATTAATGCATGGCCTCAGCAGCCACCAGCTCAGCTCAACAGCTGAAGTTAGATACCTCTCACTGATCAAACTTTGGTACTTCTAAAGACATAACTCTTTGCTGGTCTCACTAACCCACTACTGGAAGAAATCAATATTAGTAAAGGCTTTATGGCTTAAATGGAAAGTGGAGACAGGTAGAGGGGAGAAGGCATTTCTGGCAATCTCTGAGTAGTTATTATCATAATCCTTCCAAGAAAGAGGAAGAAAACTGGCAACCCCCCCTGCTTGGTTAATAACTCTGGGTAAACACTGATGTTCACAGGACTTCATCCTTATTCAGAAGCTCCCCAAGTCCAATTCCAGTGCATTTCAAAGTCTTTCATGAGAACAATGAAGTCAAACACAATCCTCTAGGTCAGCACTTCTCCAATAACCTCTGATCAAGGTCAAGTTTTATTTTTAGTTTCAACCCATCATAGATAGGTACTTTATGAAATACAGAAATTAATATATGCTTAGATGTGACAGCAATGTCAACTAGCTGTGTTTCTAAATGCTTACTCCTCACTTCTGTACTTTTTTCTTCATGAATAACTATTATTTTGTAGACCTAGACCCATTTGCAGACCATACTGTGAGTAGCACTGCTCCAGGTCAGTATCTGCACTACTGTTGCATCAATCCTCGGCCAGGACAGACATTGCTAATCCACTGTGGCACAGTTCCCCATCAATACCATGTTTGGCTTTTAAACCTTCCTCATCCCACTGTTCAAGATAGCCACTACCATGCAAACAATCAGGGGTGCCACACAAAATAAACATTATTTACCATCCCTGCTCTACATTGGCCATTTGTCATATTCATACTCATAAGGAAATGTCTGTCTGTATTTTTGTTTCTGGCCTAGTGAAAAGTTCAGAGAGAAATGCTACTTCAACAAAGGAATATCTAATAGCAATCTTCTGCAGCTTTAAAAGTCTTTAAATTAGATATAGTAAGAGAAGATGTGGCAACCTGTACTTTATACAGAAACCTCTGGTGTACAGCTTCAGAAGGAAGCTGTACGGATCGTATTAGGGAACATGTGACCACTAGTCCTTTATTGCTTTATTTTTTTCTTCCTTCAAATTCTCCATCCCTGTGGCCTGCCTGCTTTTATTTCAAATTATCACAACAGCTTGTTCACAGTGGATTATTTTCACTTCTCATTACCCTGTCTGTCAAAACAGTGAGGTCTTCCATTCATCCTACACTCAACTTCTCCCGAGCAAGATTAAAATCCCTCAGCCCTTCTCCAGGAGCCATCAAGCTGGGATCCAACCTCCAGTCATGGCCATGCAGGGTCATGGAAAAGAATACACAAGAGGGAGGGAACTGACCTGTTGTCATTGCATCTGAGATATGGATAAAGACAAATCTGGATCCAAAACACATCTGATCCTACACATTTCGAATAAGGCCTGCTTAACCTGCATCTCAGGAAACTAGAGGCAAACATCAAGGTAGAAGGGGTGGAGTAAAAATGAATAATTCAATCTGCCTCTTGACAAAGACTTTTTTGTGTGTAGAAAGTAAATTTATGGCTTGGTGCTTGTGGCTCAACAGGCTAAGTACCAGCTACGTACACCTGAGCTGGTGGGTTCGAATCCAGCCTGGCCCGCCAAACAACAATGACGGCTACAACCAAAAAATGGCCGGGCATTGTGGCAGGCACCTGTAGTCCCAGCTACTTGGGAGGCAGAGGCAGGAGACTCGCTTGAGCCCAGGAATTGGAGGTTGCTGTGAGCTGTGATGTCACAGTACTCTATCCAGGGTGACAGCTTGCGGCTCTGTCTCAAAAAAAAAAAGGTAAATTTATTTCATATTAATGTGAGGGTACAAACAACCAGGTCAAAATATTTGATTTTGTTAAGTGGAGTCCCTCCTGTGGCTATGTCCCCCACAGAAAAGGTGTTCCAAACACCCCCACCCCATGCCCACTCAGTGAGAGCACCCCAACCCCTCCCCGAACTTTAACTTAAAATGAGTTTTTCTCCTATGTGAGTGTGTATTAGATTGTCTACTGGCTTCATATTAGTGTTGAGTACATGGGATAATTGCTTTTCCATTCTTGTGATACTTTACTAAGAAGAATGTGTTTCAGATTCATCCAGGATATTACAAAAGATGTGAAGTCACCATCTTTTTATGGCTGAATAGTATTCCATAGTGTGCATGTACCACAATATGTTAATCCATTCCTGAGTCGATGGCTATTTAGGTTGTTTCCACGTCCTGGCAATTGTAAATTGAGCAGTGATAAGCAATTTAGTGTAAATGTCCTTATGATAAAATGATTTTTTTACTTCTGGGTAGATGCCTAGTAGTGGAATTACAGGGTAAAATGGAATTTGCGATCTTTGAGGATTCTTCACACTTCCCTCCAAAGAGGCTGCACTAGTTTGCATTCCCACCAACAATGTAAAAGTGTTACACTCTCTCCATATCCATGCCAACACATCAAGCATTTGTCCAATTTGTAATATGCAAATATCTTTTCCCATTCTGAAGGTTGTTGTCTTCTCAGCTGTACAAAAGCCTTTCAGTTTAATTAAGTCCCATTTATTTATTTTTGTTGTCATTTCAATTGCCATGGAAATCTTCATAAAATCTTTCCCCAGGCCAATATCCTCAAGTGTTTTTCCCACACTTTCTCCAAGGATTTTTATTGTTTCATGCCTCAGATTTAAATCTTTTATCCATCCTGAATCAATTTTTATAAGTAGTGAAAGGTATGGGTCCAATTTCAGTCTTTTACCTGTAGTCATCCAGTTCTCCCAGCACTATTTATTGAATAGAGATTCTTTTTTTTTTTTTTTTTTGCAGTTTTTGGCTGGGGCTGGGTTTGAACCTGCCACCTCCAGCATATAGAGCCAGCATCCTACTTCTTTGAGCCACAGGCACCACCCTGAATAGGGATTCTTTTCCCCAGTGTGTGCCCTTGTTTGGTTTATCAAAGATCACGTGGCTATAAGATGTTAGTTTCATGTTATGGTTTTCTATTTGGTTCCAAATGTCCATGTCTCTATTTTTGTGGTAATATCAAGCTGTTTTGATCAGCAAAGACCTTCTTTGACTACTTGGTTTCTGGAAAGAATTTAACAAAAAGAATTCAAGGTTAGGCCCAATTGTAGTCTAAGCAAGAGTCAAGGATAGTTGCTTGAACTAGGATGGTGATTGTGAAAGGAAAAAGAGGACAGATTCAAAAGTATTTATGTGCCAGGCGCAGTGGCTCACTGTAATCCTTGAAGTTGCTGTGAGCCATGATACCATGGCACTCTACCGAGGGCAACAAAGTAAAACTCTGTCTCAAAAAAGGAAAAAAAAGAAAGAAAAACAAAAGTACTTATGAGGGGAAACCATCAGGGCTAGGTGACAGATTGGATAAGGAAAGACAGAAGGAGAGAGATATGCTCAGGGTAGTGTTTCAGGCTTATATGGATGGTAGTATCATTCAATACGATTAGAATTACCAGGAGTCATCAGTACAATGTACACCATTCAGATGAGGAGTAAACCAAAAGCACTGAGTTCACCATTATACAACTCTTCCAAATAACAAAAAACACTTGTACCCTCTAAGTGTACTGAAATTAAAAAGCAAAAAAAAGGAAACACTAGAAGAGATCCAGGTGGATGGGACACAGATGGAAAAGCACAGGCCTTCTTTCCAACAGGTTGAGTTTGAGACATCCTAGTAGAGATGTCAGACAGGCCATCAGAGCTGAAGGGGTTAAATACATACATGTAGGTGAGTATTTAAGTAATTGAATGAGATCACCTAGAGAGAGAATGCAGGGAGTATAAAGAAATGGCCTGGGCCAAGCATAGAGAAACCAAAATAAGTCCATGAGACTCATGTTTAACAGTGGAGGAGGAAGAACCTCAAAGCACCCAGTGGAGAAGATACCACACAGACAAAGGAAAAGGCAAGGATAGTGTTCTTAACCCAGGGGAGGAAGAAAATGCCATTGGTATCAACTGCTGACAAGGATTCATTTAGGATACAGATTAAAAAACATCCATTAGATGAGCATTGGACATCATCAGCGCTCTTTTATGATAGAGGACAAATTCCAGGTCCTTTCCAAGGAAAATCCTTTACTATCCAAGGTTCAAAGTACCTCCAAGCTCTGGGAAAACTAGTCTTCCTTGAGGACTCAAATACTATGACTATTTCAAAGGGACAGCTTTGGGCTTCAGCTAAGACTGTATCTTCCTGGAGACATCGCTCCACCCTATGTGCTAAGAAATCCTACATACTGAAGTCAGTTTCATCTAAATCAAAGATAGAAAATAGGTAACAAGCCTATTAATACTCCCCAAGCCTGGATGCACATCACGAATGGATCAGAAGCTCCACATCCTAGACCCTGGTTTCCCCCTGCCCACCTCACTCTCTCCACTCCCCAGGAGGCAGAGATGAAATGCATCCCGGTGCCAGCACCTCTTTGTTCCTGGTTCCATGTCCCTGGTTGCTTGACTGCACACAGCTGATCAGCCAGACTGTTGCATCTATTCCCAATACTGATGCAATTCACAGTGATTTGCTTAGGAAATCAAAGCCTGGGAATTGCCAGCTTTATCTAAAGTAGGCCCTGCTCCACTGGGGAAGAGGAATGATTTGGCTCACAGCAGAGCTTCTCCGTTTGTTTGATTTCCTGTCAGACACTAACACCCTGCAGATCTTGCCCAGCATGGACGATGCACAAGCCTTCTCTGGAGTTTGCTTTGGGAGAATAAGCTAAACAAAGGAGCAGATGATCGGCAGAGGCTTATTTGCAATCTGCACGGTTTATATTTAGCCATCTCGTGACTGGGTTGCTGCCACTATGTGACAATTGCCTTGGGAATTTCAGTACTAGGGGAATGAAAAGATAGGACAGAACTGAGAGGAGGTGGTGGAGGGGTTTAAAATGATGTTGGAGGGTACAGGAAAAGGGTGAGATCAAATGTGTCCAATAAGCAATCAGCTGGGGACACTTATTTGTAGAGAATGGGAAAGATATGTGAGGGGACATTTGTCTGTAAATTGCCTAGCACACAGAACCGTGGAGTCCCTTTGTTTTCCCTTCATGCCTCCCCTCAGTGAGGCTGACAGAGTAAAAATGGCAGCAGGTGGGAAATTAGAAAAGTTGGAAGCCACTCCTAGTCTGCCATCAGCTCAAAGCCATCTCCCTTCTCTATACAACTAAAGGGCTGGCTAGAGAGGGTAATCCCTAAGATCCTGTGATTCTACCTGTGACAAGACAAACCAAGAATGGTCCCTAATCAGATGTGCCACAGGTGGTTTCAGGGGTGAGCAGCCATTTAAGGAAACCATGGGGCAGTCATGAGGAAACACTCCACAATCATTAAAAATTGTGGTGACAGCTCAGTGCCCATACCACAGTGCTTACAGCACCAGCCACATGCACTGAGGCTGGCAGGTTCAACCTGGGCCTCGTCTGGCTAAACAACAATGACAACTACAACAAAAAAAATAGCCAGACATTGTGGCTGGTGCCTGTAGTCCCAGCTACTCGGGAGGCTGAAGCAAGAGAATCGCTTAAGCTCAAGCGTTTGAGGTTACTGTAAGTTGTGATGCCCTTGCACTCCACTGAGGGTGACATTGTGAGACTCTGTCTCAAAAAAAAAAAATTGTGGTGCCAATGCCACCCACCAAAAACATTACCTTCCATTAAAATAATCTTTAGAGGGGGGGAAATGGTGCTAACTTATATTAATTGAGACTGAAGACTAATCTATATTAATTGAGATATTTGTCACATCTCCCTGAGCAAGAATGGTGACAGCAGCATGGAGCAGTGATTCTTCATTAGTCAGGCAGTGTGGAATGTGAGATGCAGAACCAGGCAGGGGTCCACAAAGGTCTGCAGAGGAGGGGAATCCAAGCAAAGCCTCAGCTCACCCCTGATGACCTCTCTGTATTCTCAGACTAACTTATCTGGGAATGTGAATCCCAGAAATCAAGCTGCCAGCAAAAGGTTTTTATATGGGATCTGTGTTGTCTTAATCAATTTGGGGGCTTTGTCTTCATGATTTTTTTTAATTTTTTATTAAATAATAACTGTATACATTTATGGGGTACAAGGTGATGATTTGATATACAATATGGAATGCTTAAATCAAACTGATTAATATAACCATCACCTCACTTACTTTTTTTTTTTGTGGTAAGACCTTTACAGGTTACTCTTAGATGTTTAGAAGTATACCCTTGCATTGTACACATTAGGTGAGATCCCATCAAAAGTCCTCTTTCCTCCCACCAAATACCTTCTCCTCCCTCCTCCCTCACTTGCCCCGTTAGACTTTATTTGTGTTTTGTCATTTGTAAGAGAGTGTGTTTTTATATTGGTTTCATAATAATATTGAGTACATTGGATACTTTTTTTAAGGCCAACTGCATAGTTGGAGAACCCAATCCCCTACATTCCCCAGCAAGAGGAATGTAGAAAAGAGCATTTAGGGACCCATTGCCTTCAAGGACCCCTTATCTCTGGAACTAGAGATAGTCCTGTCTGAGCATAAATCCCACTTGGAATGATGAGACAGGAATCGTTCCCTACTCCTAGACCAGTCCTGTTTTCCACTGTGTTCTCAAACTGGCAGCCTCTTGAGCTGGTTAGGTAAGGCTCTGGATTCCAGGATAATGGAGAGCTTCACCTGAATTTCAGAGAGAGACTCAATTCTCATAGATAATCACCAAGTCTCCCAAATCAGGTCCGAATGCACCACTCCCATCAAGGCAAAGAGAATACCCACTGCTGTGGTATGGTGGAAAGAGACAAGAGGACTTCTCTCAGCATTTGCCAAAATGCCACATTAGCTCTTGGTTCCTTTGTGTGAAAGTATATCCATCCTCTGGAATGAAAAAAGTATGAGTCAGGAAAACAACACTCCCTCAGTATGAAAGAAACCCTGAAATTAGAAAGTACACAAATAGGCATCTAAGGGGGCAGTTCTTTGGTCTTAACCATCTTCATCACTTGGATTCTTAGAATCAAAAGGGACTTTTTGCATCATATCATCTTTTATGAAGAGGCAAGTTAGGCCCAGAGAGGTTTTGTTTTGTTTGTTTTCTTTTTTTTTTTTAACCATTAGGATAGTTGTTTGTTTGTTTGTTTATTTATTTATTGTAGAGACAGAGTCTGACTCTATCACATTCAGTAGAGTGCCGTGGCATCACACAGCTCACTGCAACCTCCAACTCCTGGGCTTAGGAGATTCTCTTGCTTCAGCCTCCCAAGTAGCTGGGACTACAGGCACCCGCCACAATGCTCGGCTATTTTTATGTTTTTGCAGTTTGCGGAGGCTGAGTTTGAACCTGCCACCGTCAGTATATGGGGCCGGCACCCTACTCCATGAGCCACAGGTGCCACCCCAAGGTTTTTTTTTTTTCTTTTCGTTTTTTTTTTTTAATAATTTTATTGAATCATAATTCTGTACATTGGTGCAATCATAGGGCATGATTCATATACATTCAGAAATGTTTTGATCGTACTGTTACAGATAGCCTTCATGGCATTTTCTTGATCACTATATAAAG
>CAUYON010200707.1:0-42268 GCA_963573935.1 Arctocebus calabarensis | reverse complement strand
CTGAATTCAACTTCCGACATCTCAGCCATTTGCTTATGCAAGGGATCTTGTGCTTCATCTACCTTGTCATTCCTTGGGGGAGTTGATCTGCTCTGGTTATTCATATTGCCAGAGTTTTTCTGTTGATTCCACCTCATGTTTATTTTTCACTGTTGCCTGTGACAGTCCTCAGAGTGGGGAGGTGTCACTCCCAGATCAGACCCTGGCAGAATCACTCTGTTGTTACTGGATCTTTATGGGGAGTGACCTTGTGTTTCTAATGATTTCTCAAATCCTGCAGGGTGGAGAGCTTAAATCCTCCTCAGCCTGCTTAGAAGATACTTTAAATTGCTAGCATGGGCTAAGCAGAAGCTTTCCCAGAAAAGCGCTGTGGCTGGGATCACTTCTTAAGTGGCTATCCACTTACCCAGTGTGCCAAAACTGGTCTCACCCTATGCCCCCTAGGGCTAAGGCTGCGTGGGGTCTCAGTCCCAGCCTTTAGGCTGCTCAGTCACTAGATTACTCGCTCCCACACAATGCCTGTTCTGCGACCCTGAAGGTGGAGCTTGCCAGGGCAGTTCTCCCACAATGGCTCCACACAGCCCACCACTAAACACTGGCAGCTCCGTCTGGCTCAGTGGCCCAGTCTGGGGCCCCAGAAAACACTCAACCCCTCCCCACCCACAGTCCTGCCCAAGTTCTCCCAAGGCAGTTCAACCAAGTGCCAAGTCCAGAAGAAACCCAAACAGCTCACAGTCAAGGCCTTTCCAGCCTGCAGTCCCACTGTTGCCCTAGCCATAGCCGCCGACAGGATCAGACCGAATGAACAGATGCAACCACTTGCCCAGTCTCTGCTGCTTTTGCCTTCCTCAGGGTGTCCAGAATCCTCCTGCTGTCTCCCTGTGTCCCCAAAGGGAAGTTTCTTGGGCAGATCCCGCCTGCCAGAGATGCCTGAAGTCCTCTCTCCCCAGTCTCACTGTGCCTAGCTGCAAGGAAGCTGTTACTCAGCTGCCATCTTGCCACTCCCTCTTTTCGATTAATTTTTTATATTATGACAATTGGGGATGCATGCTATAGGCATACATGTAAAAGAAGGCAAGAAGGTTATCCTTTTCTTTTGTAATGTATTCATGCCTAGAATTGTGTCTTGTACTTAGTAGGTTGTTTTCTAGTGCCTCCAAACAGAAGCATTTTTAACTACTTTAACCATACATTATAATTGGTAGCTGAGTTAAAACTCTGATACAAGATACTCTGCTGTTAAAAGAACTGGAAGTCTCTAGAACAGATTTCTTTTTTCTTTTGCTTTTACTTTGTAAAACTTTTAAATTTACATACAATAAGATGGACCATTTTGTGTGTGTGGGATGCTTGTTGTATAATTCTGAGTTCTTTTACATGCACAGTCTCTCATTCAACAATTATTTGGTGAATGAATGAATGAAGCAGTTAACACAATACTTGGCAGAGAGTTGACTCTCGGTGTATACTTGTAGGTACTTACATATATTTATTATTACTGTATCTGTTGTTGCCCTCCCCTAGTACTCTGCATAAATTTGTTTTGGTAGCACATATCTCACAAAATTACTGCCACTGTTAGACTTACCAGATTCAACTGGGTCCTGTCCTGGGCCCTGTGCTTTAGGATTGCTATTCGTTGTATGGTTCACCAACAGGCATCTTGTGGGCATTATTAGAAATGAAATTCTTGGACCTCAACCCAGACTTACGGAAGCCTCATCTCTGAGGCTCAGGCCCAGGCATCCTTGTTCTAATGTGCTTTCTAGGTGGTGTTGATGCAGGATAGTGCTTGCCATGCACTGCTTTTGAAGGCCCTGCTCTGTCCTTTTTTTAATGTCCCTCTCAGTGGGGTGCCCCATCCTTGAACACACCACAAACCCAGGCTCTAAAACTCTTTGCCCTAAGTCTATTTACAGAACCTATGTGGGGGCATTTTTCTTCAGTCTACCAAGGGATAGCTATTTGCAAGGGCTTTGCTTGTGTGTGCCAGGCCCCTGGCCAGGCTGCCTGCAGCTGGGGAAGAAAAAGCAGGGTAGTGAACTATAGTCTGGGGTCTGGTTTTTCTCTGTTCTGCTAGTTTTAATTCTGAAACTGCCTTCCAGGTAATTTTGAAGTTATATTTATTAAAACCATAGAAGAGAACATATTTTATTTAACTTATGTTGGCTTGAAATATGTCATATGGTATCTGGGCCCTATATGTATCCTCAACCTGGGTCTGCAAATATTAAGGTTGTGCCTGAATTCTTAATGTTGGGGTCCTTTCTGTGTCCTCCCCTGGGCTTGGAAATCCTTGGAAAGGACTGGGTTTCATTTGGCCCTGTAACTCCATCCCCTTGTGTATTTCTGCTATAAGTACCTTAGTAAGTGTGTGCCAACTGGAGAAGAAGTGAAGGAATGCCTTTATGAAGGCTGGTACAGTCAGGAAACCTTGGGAGGGAGATGCTGGGCCCACAGGCTTGTTCTTTGGGAAGGGGCAGTGACACTCTTGCAGACGGATGGAGTGTCCCTGAGAGGCAACACTTTCTACTGTCAGCAGGTATGTTGCTGGGATGAGGGAAAATTAAGGGAGTGTGACCCTGACATGATGTCATCTGATGCAGCTGAATCCTCAGACCAGCAAAACTAACTGGTCTCTACAGTCTATGCAAGATGAGTGGTGAGGATTGAATGTTGGTGTCCTCCTCAAGTTCACATGTTGAAGCCCAAACCCCCCACGTGACTGTATTTGGAGACGAAGCCTCTAAGGAAGTCATTAAGGTTAAATGAAGTCATAAGGGTGGGGCCCTGATTTGACATTAGTAAAATCAGCTTGATGGATCTCTCTGTGCCCTGTGGGCACACACCATGGAAAGGTGGTGTGAGGATGTAGCAGGAAAGCAGCCATCCTTGAGCCAAGAAGAGAGCCCCCCTCACCAGAACGTAAACCCTGCTGGGAGCTTCATCTTGGGCTCTCCAGCTTCCAGAATTGTGAGAAAATTAATTTCTGTTGTTCAAGCCACCCCATCTGTGATATTTTGTTATGGAGGCCTGAGCTGACTGATACGGCGGGAAAGAGAACTGAACGCCACAGATTAATTAGATGTAATGAAAACAGCCGTCAAACTAGTCTGAAACCTTGGCTTACTACAATTAAGTGTTCAATACAAACTAATTAAATTAGCAGTTCCCAGGTGTTGGCTTTATAGACAGTATAAATTATGCATTGAGGCAGGAAGCTTTGTCCATACCAACGACTTGTTTCAGTGGTTTTTCTTGTTTTATGTGTGGCTTTTGTTTCTGGTTTTATTATAATGACTCACGTCCAATATATCATAAAGTAGTGGAGTAACTGAATAATTGCACATGGATACTGAATATGTAAATAGCTTTATAATTCAAATTTTTCTCTCTTCGAAAATTTTTTTTTTTTTTTTTGCTTTTTTACTAACAAAGGCTGGATCCTACAGACATTCTCAAATCTTGCTGGCTCACTATCAAGGAAAGCTGGAAAACAAAAGCTCTATAAATATAAGATGTATTATTAATGCTTGCTGCTGTGAGACATTGATAATAAATGGGAGCTGATTTTATCCACTGCAATTTCTCACTTAATTGTGATGGTTGGGGAAGGGCATTGATTCACAACTCTTGTCAATGCAGGGTGGCAGTTCCACTGTCTCTTGCTAGTGGGGGCATAAGGCATTAGTTGGCACTGTATATAATTGTCCTTTTCAAAGGGACCTCTGGCAGTTCAATTTGGACTCTTCTTGAGGGGTTATTGATTTTTTTTCTTCTAAACATTTTACCTGATTTTCTTAATAAAGTTGATAGTATGTAATATTCCTAAGGGTGGGGTCCTGATTTAACATTAGTAGCCTTGTGCAAAGAGGCGCCAGAGAGCTTGATGGATCAACTAACCAATATTCATTAAGAACTTATTTTGTGGACCAGACACTGGGCTAAGCTTGGAGGAAGTTGTGAAGCAGAATGAAGTCTGTCCTGGTCCACAGAAAACCTAGAGTATGATTGGAAAGTTAGGACATATATGTGAACTCACAGTGAAACCCACAATAGCCATGAGTGTGCCAGGTACCAATGTCTAAGCAAAGTAGGCAACCATTTCAGGATGGAATCAATTCCAGATAAAGAAATAAGAGTGTTTCAGGAGAATTGTCCAGCATGAGTCCAATATCTCCTTGAGTGGTGTGTTCAAATTGTATTGACTCTGAGTTGACTTCTGTAGTCAACTTTTATAGAGATTCTACTGTGTGTATGTATATACATACAAATATCCTATTGGTTCTGTTTCTCTGTAGAACTTGGACTAATGTAGGGTGGTAAAAAACTTGTGGAGCATTTAACAATTTATTGAAACTGTAACTAGCATTTTTTTCATAAAATAAAGTATTTCTGTAGACTAGAGTATTACAAAATAAATGGGATAAAAAAGAATAAAATAGAATAGAATAGACCAAGATGCATAGCACATAGAAAGGGTTAAGTATTATTCGGCAAAACATCAGTTTCAGTGATTTATGTCCATATGTATATGGTTTGATGTAAAGTACTTTTCTTCCCTTAATTCAGGGTCGATACAATTGGGTCAACTTAGAGAAATGGTCAAAGGAGGGAGATAGTCTTAAGTTAACCTAATTTTCATAGACCAGACATGTACCACATGTATGTATCAGCAAAGTAGGCCTAGTTTCTTATGTTGACCAGCTTGTTACAGTCCCTCACGCAGTGAACTCATAGACGTTCTACTTTGTGTGTATAATATGTACTATAAAAATTGGTTCATGCAGTTATAGAGGCTTAAAAGTCCTACGAGCGACTTGATGCCTGTGGCTCAATGGGCTAAGGCGCTAGCCACCTACACCTGAGCTGGCGGGTTCAAATCCAGCCCGGGCCCGCAAAACAACAATGATGGCTGCAACCAAAAAATGGCCGGGCATTGTGGCGGGCACTGTAGTACCAGCTACTTGGGAGGTGGAGGCAAGAGACTCACTTGAGCCCAGGAATTGGAGGTGGCTGTGAGCTGTGATGCCACAGCACTCTATCCAGGGTGACAGCTTGAGGCTCTGTCTCAAAAAAAAAAAAAAAGTCCTACGAGCTGTCAGCAAACTGGAGATTCAGAGAGAGTTGATGGTGTAAATTCCTATCTGAGTCCAAGTCTGAAGGCAGGAGAAGACAGATGTTCCAGCTTGAAGACAGTCAGTGAGAAAAAATTCTTTCTCACCCTTTTATTTTATTCTGACCTTCCATGGTTTTGATTAGGCCCATTCACCTTGGAGAGGGCAACGTGCTTATTCAATTTTTTGATGCACATATGAATCTCATCCAGAAGTACCTGCACAGACACAGGCAGAAATAACATTTAACCAAACACCACACGTCTAGACACCCTGTGGACTAGTCAGGTTGACACATAAATCACCGATCACACACTCACAACCAGAAAAGTGCTGCCTTAGTGGCCTGACTTAAAATTCTGGGGCTGTTCCCCATTGTGCCACCTCCCTACTCTTCTCTCCACACCCTCCTATACTAGGAAACTAAGGAAATCTCCAGAAAATCCACCGATGATTAGCTAGGGATAGCATCATGTCTGTGCAGAACAGGTGGTTCTGCTATGGCAATTTGAGGCTAACTTCTTCCTCTTCTCCTTCCCAACTCCCATAGCCCATGATGGTGGCTGTTTATAGTGGAGCCCTTTTGCCAAGCTGACCAGTATCCAGTGAGTTGTTTCACAACTTTTGGATCAGGTTGCAGGTTATTGTTCAGGAGGAAGTATCAGGTTTGGAGGTAGGCTTGGGATGTAGGAGGAAGATTTTAATAATGTTTCCGTGCCCTTGAGGGTTATTTCCCCTCATGAAGATTAAGGTGATTATTGCTAGCATCACTTAAATATTAATATGTCTTCAGGAAACTTCTTTCTGGACAAATTTATCTGATGGCAGCTGTTCCTTAGGCTATCACCAGTAACTGCTGGAATAATGTTTCATTAAATGTTATCAGTTGTTCATTCACTGAGGCATTCACAGAGAATCTCCCAGTGTTCAGGTGCTCTGCTTTATTCTGGTATTTTATACCGTGATGCCTGAAAGTTTCAGAGTTGGGGTGGGGGTGGGAGGAGACACATATATAAAATGATTCATAACAGTGCTATGGAGATTTTTTACAAGGGATTGCAGGCCATAGAAATGGCAACTTCCAACTTCCTATGAAGGTCCAGAGCAGTTTTCTGAAGGACATGATCTTATTAAGGTGCCAGGAAAAGAAGTTGAACTTACCACGAGAAGGGAAAGAGGGTGGATGACCCATGAAAGCATGAAAGTGCCCATAGCTCTAAGAAGCTTAGCGAGTGCTGGGAGGAGAGAGATAAACCTGGGGAAACATGCAGGGCTGAGAAGATGCAGGAGTTGTTCATGTCATGCTGAGGAGTTTGGGCTTTATCCATACAGGATCATGGGGGAGACGCATTGCATTAGATAGGGTTCTCCAGAGAAATAGAACCAACAGGATAAATATAGTTACACAGAAAGAGGGATTGGCGCATGTGATAATTATGACATGAGCTACCATTTGCAAGCTGGAAGAAATCCAATGGTGTAATTCTAGTCCACGCCTGAACACCAGAGAAATTGAAGCACCTATGTCTGAGGGCAGGAGAGGTAGATGCCCCAGCTCAAGCAGAGAGCAAACTCACTGTTGTTGTGTGTTTTGTTCTAGTTAGGCCCTGGAGGGGTTGGGTGGTACCCACCCCATTGGCAAGGGAAATCTTCTTTGCCCAGTCTACCAATTGAAATGCTAATCTCTTCTGAAAATACCCTCAGAGAGACACCTAATGGTTTACCAGCTATCTGGGCAAGCCTTACCCCATCATGTTGGCATATAAAATTAACCATGACATGCATTATTAGTAGTAGATGAATAAGATGATTAGAATTCACATTTTGGAAAGATTACTCTGTAATTACTCTGTAAATAGTATATTTCTGAGGAATTTAATTGTTGTGCTACCCAAAGGCCTCATAGATGGGTACAGACCACTTTTAGAGTGGGGAGAGTGGAATATAGATCAGTGTTTTTGTAGCATGGGTCTGCCTCCGCATTGCCTGTAGGGCTTGTTAAAATAGAGGCTGCTGCTAGGTCTGTTAAGGATGGCATAGAGATTGTGAAAAATGTTGAATCATTTGGTTCTCTTCAAGGGTCTGTTATTCGAAGTATCACAGAATGTGGACAGATATAACATTACTATTTTCAATAGTAAATTTTATCTGTATAAGCAGTTGAATTGAAGCTTAGCTGTCACAGACAGTATGGTAATTTTGTTCAGCTTTCAAAATGGACATTTCCAATGGATAAATGTAAAATCGAAGCTGAAAGCTATTGTCATTTTTTAATGTGTTACAATTGACCTTGCATACTGTGAAATAAAAGTTTAAATACTTGTGTTAAAGAAACCCCCCCACAGAAACCAACAGGTTGCTGGGATACAGAGCTTCTGAAGCAATATGTCTTGGGGTGAAGCCTTAGAATTTGCATTTCTAACAAGTTCTCATGTGATGCTGTGGCACCACTGATGTTCCTCATTTAGGGAACACATTTTGTTTCTTTATTGACGTGGTGAGAAGAATAATGGCCCTCAAAAAGGTCCATGTCCTAACTTCTGGAGCTTGAGAACATGTTATGCTAAATGGTGAAGAATTAAGCCTTCAAGTGGAATTAATTTATAATTAATAAATCAGTAAATTAAGGTTGCTAAATTGTTGACCTTAAATTGGGAGAGTAGCCTGAATTATCCAGATGGGTCCAATGTAGTCACAGGATCCTTAAAATTAGAAGAGGGAGGTGGAGAGAATTACAGGGAGTTGTGACTTCTCATGAATGTAACTTGCTGGCTTTGAAGACAGAAGATGGGGCCATCAGCCAAGAATGTAAGTGACGTCTATAAGCTAGGGAAGGAAAGAAAAGGGGTTGTCCCCTGAAGCCTCCAGAAAGGAGACACTAGCTGACATTTTGACTGCAGCCTACCAGGGTACATATCAGAGTTCTAACTTGTGGAATTGTAAAAATGATAAAGTTGCATAGTTTTAAGCTACTGAATTTGTGGTAATTTGTTACAGCAGCAAAAGGAAGTCTACTACAAATGCCTCTAGGCACAGTGTTAGGTCAGTGTGCAAAGGTGGAAACTGACTTGGTGAGTGACTGTGAGATTTCCTTCTGCTTTTGCCCTCCTCGTCCCCCTGTTCTGTGGCAGGATGAACCATAGAAAGCCAAACAAGCTTCCCAAATCAGTCACATAAGATGCCTGCCCCCAGCTTCATGGTGCCAACAAACTCCAATTAGAGCCTCCCTGTCCCTTTCCCTCCACGGTAATACTCCCCCGCCAGCCCTTGAATCTCTGCCAATCACAAGTGATGGTAGCTGACTCCCTCGCTATAGAAAGCTCTGAATAAATAAATAGCTGTTTTTAGTTCCCGTTTAAGTGACTTCTATTTCCACAAGACAAAGCACTCTCCTTTTTTTTTGTCTTTTCTTACTCATTGATTGTCCCAGCACAGCGGGGCTCAGTTGAGGGTGAGTTTCCCCTCCCTGCCAGAGCCTGGAGACATTTGCATCTTCCGGAGATAATTTTGATTGTTACAATGGGGATGTTAGTAGCATCTAGTGGGTAAAGGCCAGGGATACTGCTGAACATCTGAAATGTACAGAATGATCTTCAACAACAATGAACTATTTGGACCAAAATGATAACGAGAGTGAGCAATGTTACTCCCAGGGTAGGCATTTCTGGCCCTCATGCCATAGAGAGGTATGTGCAGAGGGTTTTTTAAAATCTGGGTAGGACATTAACACTGAAATAAGACAAGGCCAGTGGTCTGTCTAAATCCACTCCTAATCAGGCTCAGGCTTATAGCAAAGATAGTCCTTGCTTCTGCTTCCAAAAAAGAATATGCCCTCCCTTGCCCTGAACGAGAAGCAAAGCCTAGCGTTTCTTTTTGTAGCTCTGCCTAGTAACTCACAGAAATTTACAGCATCTGTAAAAACATTCTAACACTTGTATTTATTTATCTTTACATATACGTATGAGATATGACTATCACATGGAATGTCCATGTATGAACTTTGAAAATGATCTCTTTTCTTCAGAGCTGTCGCGTACACCTCAGACACCCAGACATGAATTTGTTTCTAGCTGGTTCAATTTGCAAAACAACTTCGCAATTCTCTCCTTCCATCCTCACCCCAGTCTAATGGGATTGTGCTTAGTTTGAGCTTTACATATCTGAAACACTCCCGTCTCTGGATCGTCTGAGCTGATTTGGAATGCAAACTGTCGAAGCCTCCATGTTCCTCATGCATTTAAAACAGAACTGTAGATGGAGATTTCTTCCTCAGATCGACCTCTAGTGTTTCCAATTGACAAACTCAGGAAGAGAGACAAGGGAAGGTGTTAGCTGGGGAGAGGAGCATTCTCAATCCTTTCGCTCTGACATTTTGCAAGCTCACAGACTAATTAATCAATTTCATTAAAAAGGGAAGAATGTTACCATGGTATCATGAGGCATATTTATACTGTCATACTAGGATTTCAGGATATTTTTAATCTTTAATTACTTACCTCTCCCCCTTTTTTTGAACAGGCAGAGGCCTTAAAATTTCTTTCTTTCTTCTTTTTTTTTATTATGTATTTTTCTGCCAGTGTTTTCTGAGACTGAGGTTCCAACTGAAACAGCTGCCTCTCTTCTTTGAGAAGGAATGAGATCACCTTTGGAGCCCTGGTTCTGTGTATGATTTGATTAAAAGTTCCATAGAGATCATTCTATCAGCCTGCCTTCAATGAATGTGCTTATGCACAAGAAGCCACCAATTTATCACCGGAAACATGGCCCAGAAAGCATTTTATCTATAATGTATATAACATATGCTTGCAAGGATTCCAAATATTTTGAGAAACATGCTTGATTCTGGGATTTTCTTTCCCCACAGCATCACAGAAATATTTAGTGTCAGTGATAAAACGGGTGACGTTTTGCCCCAAATGATAGTTTTCTTGGCGTGTCAAGAGAATTGAAAATGCCCAGTTTCATTTAAAGAACCTGTTAACTACTTGAAGTAACAAGGAAAACTGATTATTTAAAGAGCTCTTTCCTGGTATGTTTTCTAACTCTTAGTAATTACAGGGTTGGGTGACTATGTGGAAAGAAAAGGTGCAATGTAGCTTTTGAATTTGATCAGAATAAAATATTTCTTAGAATAGGAATAATAAAAAAGAGTGGCAGACAGAAACATTATCCTGCATCTTATGAAGAATGCAAAAATGTGGGCAATAATTCTTTTTTCTTCTTTGATTTACTATAAAGTGTTGATGTTTGGGAGGCTTTAAAATGTTATTTAAAAAGAAAAAAGTGAATGTATGAGTATGTCTGCCTGACTATAAGTGCCTGACTAGTTCTCCTCTAGGTCCCATTTAAGCTTTGTTATTCATGTTTAATTGGTGACTTAAATTTTAATGGTCATTTTATAAGATACACTCACATATGGGACATATATTAGTGAATCTGACACCTTAGGGTTTTTACATATCTCAGTACTGTTAAGTGGTGTTCTTGGAAAAAATACTTTTTCAAGGACACAGGTAGCAGCTCTGTAATCCTCTTCATAGAGAACATCTCAGATACAGAGTGCCTTTTACTGCAGCGGCCTTCTATACCAATGTGAATTCTCATTTCCTTCTGTAGACCGACTATCAAGCTGCTTTGTGGTTTGGCCTGGCCACTCACCGTCCTGATGGCCTCTGTCCTCCTAGGTTCCACATGAGAACAACAATTAGAATTACCTGATAGAATGACCCATGGACAGCCAGTCCAGGTGAATGAAAATCCTGCTGTTTGGTATAAAAAGTACTCTGTATTTAGCTACTTCCCATATTCAAGAAAATCAAACATTGCAAAAAGTACTGAGAAGTTGTCAACATGGACTGTGGTGGAATATTTGCAAGTTTGATTGCAGTGGCTAGTAGTTTTTGAATTAGAATGGATGTATTACTGTAAATTGGACTTTATGTAGTAATTGGCAGGATGATTGATCTGGGTGAAATTTACATTATCTGGTATTACATTTTGTCACACAGTGTATAGCTTTTAGTTGCAAGAGCACAAAGATAGTATAGACTCCAGACCCTCTGCAACCTAGCAGCATTCATTCAGCTAATACTGAGTACCCATAAGTGTTGGTGTTTGTGCTAGGGGCTGCAGATACTAGTAAAAAATAAGATGTGATCTCTGTGCTTAGGGTAAAGGAGCTTAGAATCTAATAGTTGGAAGGATACAGATAAGAAAAAAGGTAATCAAAGTACAATGTTCATATGGTTAGCCTATATGACTTCGGTTTGGAGTCAAGGCTTACTACAAATCTATTGCAGTTTGCCATAGGAAATTCTCCTACAAAATTAATATTTAGTTCCTGTCTTATTTTTTTGGATGCAATAAAATTTCATACACTGGGTGGCTTATAAACAACACACATTTATTTTTCACAGTTTTAGAGGCTGAGAAGTCCAAGAACAGGGCATGTTCAGGGTAAGCCCTGATAAGGGCTCACTTCCTACTTCAGAGAGGAGCTTCTCTCTGTAATTTTACGTATAGGAGGGGCAAGAGATTGCTTTGAGGCCTCTTTTTATAAGGGCACTAATCACATTCATGAGGACCTCACACTCATGTCTTAATTACCTCCCAAAAACTTTACCTCCAAATACCACCACATTGGAAATTAGGTTTCAACACAGAAATTTTTGGGGGGAGGGCAAATTCAGTCTTTGATAGTTCCTTTCCCAGTTGTTTTAGGAATAGAGAAGGGATGATGTAGCATAATCCTGGGGAGTCCTCTTTCTAGATCACTTAATATCTCTGCTGTGTCCTCCAGGGCAGGTGGTGTTAGTGATAAAGGTATTTGGCTTGAGAGGAAGGGGTATAGGTCTAAGGCTGGCTAGTGGGAGCTGTGCTCAGACTGTGCATTTGCTATAGTGGAAATGTGACCCAGGTTTAAGAATTACCTGTTTATTGATTTACACAGGCAGCGGCTCTCCCTAGAGTGTCTGTCTCAAGTGGATTTGACGTGCATGATACTGGGTTTGGATCAGTGAGCTGAGAGAAGCAGAGCAACACACTTGACTGGATGAGTCCCTGTTGACTGTGGGCCGGGAGGACAGTGAACACTGTTCATTTCAGAAGGTGGAAGGTGAAGTGTGTGTTCAGTAAGGCTGGACAGCTGGCTTTGAAGCCAGATTTAGCTATAGCTAAATGACTTTCCATGGAAGTCATGCAGAGTCATTTTTTTTTATCTCCCAAGATAAGATCGATATCTGTTAAACATAGTCACATAATCCCAATTCTAGTCTCACTGTCAAAGCAATTAAGAGCCTTTAGCTGAAGTTGTACTAGATGAGCAATAAAGCACCCGAAGGTCAGCTTTCATCCTACTTTGGAGGAAGATGTATATGAGAATGTGTGGTAAGGATTCAGGAAGCTGAGCAAACTGACAAAACAGTTTACCTTCATTTTCATAATTCACAGAAAGTCTATTTGAGGGAAGGCAGTGTGGGCATTTGAGTCTATTTGAGTTTGTGGGCATTTTTTTCCTCTGACAATTAAGTTTTACTGTTCCATAAAGAGAAATGGTACTGAACTTGGGTGTCAGAATGTTTCTACCCTCAGTTTGTGTGCACCTTCGACCACATTAACCATGCCGTGGGCACTGTGCCAGGAGTCAGTATGCTGGTCTCTGGTTAGGAGTCCTGTCATGGGAGTGATATTGGGAACAGAAGAATCTAGGTTTCCATACTGGTGAGGCACTGTCTCCCTGGGAGAGGCAGCAAAGCTGAATGAGATGGCATTGGCTGTCTACAAGTGAGACATTAGGGTTTCAGTCTTAGCCCAGGGGCAATTATTGATTGGCTGTCATTTAATCTCCAGGCCCTAGCTCTCTTTTCCTCTTATGTTAAAATAGAGTCGGTAATGTCTGCCTGACCCTCATTACAGAACTATTGTAAGATCCAGTGGGATGATGATTTAAAGTGCTGTAAGAAAAAGTCAGTAACAATCACAATCAGCTTGAGTACATATTTGCACCTCAGCCATTATTTTTGTCCTTTCAGGCTGCAATAATACAAATAGCACAGACTAGGTGGCTGAGGCACAACAGGAATTTATCTTACAGTTCTAGAGGCTGAGTAGTCCAAGATCAAGGCACCAGCAAATTCTCTGTCTCATGAGAGGGCCAACCTACTTGATGGCAGATGGCCACCCTCTCACCGTAACATTGCATGGCAGAGAGGTGAGGGAGAACTCTGGAACAAGTGTGCTGCCCTCGTGCCTGCCTTAGATTAGAAAGGATCTCATCACCTCCTTTCTTAGTGCATTTTATGTTGATATAACAGAATACCACACCAGAAAAAAAACTTTTTTTTTTTTTTTAATTTATTGTTGAAGATTCATTGAGGGTACAAGAAACCAGATTATACTGATTGCATTTGTTAGACAAAGACCCTCTTATAATCGTGTCTTGCCCTCAAAAGGTGTGGCACACACCAAGAACCATCCCCCTCCTTCCTTCCCTTTCTCTGCTCTTCTTTTCCAAACACCTCGCTCCTCCTTACGCTCTCTGCTCTCCCCTTCCCCCACCCCATCGTATCATTGTCATTAATTGTCCTCATATCAAAATTGAATACATAGGATTCATGCTTCTCCATTCTTGTGATGCTTTACAAAGAATAATGTGTTTCATTTCCATCCAGGTTAATACAAAGGATGTAAAGTCTCCATCTTTTGTAATGGCTGAATAGTATTGAATAGTATTCTATAGTGTACATATACCACAGCTTGTTAATCCATTCCTGAATTTGTGGGCATTTAGGCTGTTTCCACATTTTGGTGATTGTAAATTAAGCTGCCATAAAGAGTCTAGTATAAGTGTCCTTATGACAAAAGAATTTTTTTCCTTCTGGGTAGATGCCCAGTAATGGGATTGCAGGATCAAATGGGAGGTCCAGCCTGAGTTCTTTGAGGGTCTTCCATACTTCCTTCCAAAAAGATTCTAACAGTTTGCAGTCCCACCAGCAGTGTAAAAGTGTTCCCTTCTCTCCATATCCATGCCAGCATCTGCAGTTTTGAGATTTTGTGATGTGGGCCATTCTTGCTGGGGTTACATGGTATCTCAGGGTGGTTTTGATTTGCATTTCTCTAATAGTTAAGGATGATGAGCATTTTTTCATATGTTTGTTAGCCATTCGTCTGTCTTCTTTAGAGAAGGTTCTATTCATGTCTCTTGTCCATTGATATATGGAATTGTTAGGTTTTTTCATGTGGATTAATTTGAGTTCTCTATAAATCCTAGTTATCAAGCTTTTGTCTGATTCAAAATATGCAAATATTCTTTCCCATTGTGTAGGTTGTCGATTTGCTTTGGTTGCTGTCTCCTTAGCTATACAGAAGCATTTTAGTTTCATTAAGTCCCATTTGTTTATTGTTGTTGTTACAATTGCCATGGCAGTCTTCTTCATGAAGTCTTTCCCTAAGCCAATATCTTCCAGTGTTTTTCCTATGCTTTCTTTGAGGATTTTTATCATTTTATGCCTTAAATTTAAATCCTTATCCATCTTGAATCAATTTTTGTGAGTGGAGAAAGGTGTGGGTCTAGTCTCAGTTTTTTACATGTGGATATCCAGTTCTCCCAGCACCATTTATTGAATAGGGAGTCTTTTCCCCAAGGTATGTTCTTGATTGGTTTATCGAAGATTTGGAGGTTGTAAGATGTTAGTTTCATTTCCTGTTTTTTTATTCGATTCCAAATGTCTATGTCTCTATTTTTGTGCCAGTACCATGCTGTCTTGACCACTATGGCTTTGTAGTACAGACTAAAATCTGGTATGGTAATGCCCCCAGCTTTGTTTTTATTACTAAGAACTGCCTTAGCTATACAGGTTTTTTTCTGGTTCCATACAAAACACAGAATCATTTTTTCCAAATCTTGAAAGTATAATGTTGGTATCTTAATAGGGATGGCATTGAATAGGTAGATTGCTTTGGGAAGTATACACATTTTAACAATGTTGATTCTTTCCAGCCATGAACATGGCATATTCTTCCATTTGTTAATATCCTCTACTATTTCCTTTGTTAGGATTTCATAATTTTCTTTATAGAGTTCCTTCACCTCCTTTGTTAGGTATTTCATTTTCTGTGAAGCTATGATGAAGGGAGTTGTGTCCTTAATTAGCCTCTCCTCTTGACTGTTATTGCCATATATAAAGGCTACTGACTTGTGGACATTGATTATATATCCTGAGACATTACTATATTTTCTGATGACTTCCAGAAGTCTTGTGGTTGAGTCTTTGGGGTTCTCTAAGTATAAAATCATATCATCAGCAAAGAGGGAGAATTTGACCTCCTCCCTCCCATTTCCTTTTCTTACCTGATTGTAGTGGCTAGAATTTTTAGCACTAGGTTGAATAGTAATGGTGACAGAGGACAACCTTGTCTGGTTCCAGCTCTAAGATGAAAAGCTTTCAGTTTTACTCCATTCAGTAAAATATTAGCTGTGGGTTTGTCATAGATAGCTTTGATCAGTGTCAGAAATGTGCCACATCTGCCTATACTCTTCAGTGTTCTAATTAGAAAAGGATGCTGGATTTTATTGAATGCTTTTCTTCATCTATTGAGAGGATCATATGGTCTTTGTTTTTGCTTCTGTTAATACGGTGGATAACGGTTATGAACTTGTGTATGTTAAATCAGCCTGCAGTCACCCTGATAGATTTGCCCCTGTAGGTTAACTGGTGCTTAACTCCTGGCAGCTTGAAGAATTTTTTCTTTTGTCTTGACTTTGGACAGGTTCATCACAGTGTGTCTTGGAGAATCTCAATTAGAGTTGAGGCGACCTGGGGTCCCATATCCCTCTGAAAGGAGTGTGTCAGACTCTTTTGAGATATTTGGGAATTTTCATTTATAATATTCTGTAGTATGGCTTCCATTCTCCTGGGGCATTCTTCTTCCCCTTCTGGGATACCTATAACTTGTATGTTTGAATGCTTCATAAAGTCCCATAATTCTGTCAGTGAACGTTCTGCTTTCTCTCTCTTCTTTTTTGCCCCTTTAACTATCTGAGTTATCTTAAGAGCTTTGTCCTCTACCTCCAAAATTCTTTCTTCTGCATGGTCTAATCTGTTGTTGATACCTTCTATTGCATCTGTAAGTTTCGTAATTGACTGCTTCAATTCCTTCAGCTCTGTGATATCTTTTCTATATTCTTCATATCGTTCATCTCTTATTTGATTCTGTTTTTGGATTTTCTTTTGGTTATTTTCCGCTTTATCAGCAGTTTCCTTCATTGTTTTCATCATCCATCTGTATTCTAAATTCTCTTTCTGTCATTTCTAATATTTCTTTATAGGTGGAATCCTCTGTGGTAGCTACCTCACAGTTCCTTGAGGGGGTTGCTCTGGACTATTTTTTCATGATGCCAGGAGTTTTCTGCTGATTCTTCCTCCTGAGTGATTTCTTTTATCTGTTTCCTTGCTCTAATTTTCCTTTCACTTCCTCTTGATCTTTAAGTTGCTGTGTCTCTGGACTAGGGTTATGATGAGGCCTGTTCTCCACTGCTTTTGTCCTCCTCATGGGGTCCAGAAGTCTCACGCTGACTCCCTGTGTCCCCAAAGGGATGTTTTCTGGGCAGATCCCTCCAGCCAGAGATGCCCGAAGTCTTCTTTCCCCAGACTCACCATGCCCAGTTGCAAGGAAGCTGTTCCTCTGCGGCTATCTTGCTCCTCCTTCCACCACATCAGAAAATTTATAAAGAAATTTATTTCTTACAGTTCTAGAGCTTGCTCCTCAAGGTTGAGAAACCCTTCTGGTGAAGTGCTTCTTACTATGTTATAATGTGCCAGAAGGCATCACATAGCAAGAGGACTCAACAGAGAGAACAAAAGTGGCTTTTATAAGACAGTCACTCTCACAATAATTAACTTACTCATATGATAACCTATTAATCTATCAATCCATTAATCCATGAATGACTATGCCCTCATCAGTCAGTCACCTGTTAAAGGTCCCACCCCTTGATTCTGTTACATTGGAGATCATCTAAATCCATTTTGTGTTGCTATAACAGAGTATTCAGGGCTGGTGGAAAGTCAAGGAAAAAGTGAGTGATATATGTAATCCAAGAGAACTAATCCAATCTCCCCATAGCAAGAACTTACTACTTCAAAAACAATACCAAGGCATTCATGAGGTATTTCCCCCATGACTCAGATGCCTCCCACTGGGCCCCAATTCTCAACACTGTCATATTGGTAACCAATTTTCAATATGAGTTTTATGGGGACAAACCATTTCCAAATCATTGCAGGGATTAGTTTCAGCATGAGTTATGGAGGGGGCAAACATTTAAAGCATAGCACCTCCATAAAATTTCATCTTCTAACACCATCACCTTGAGGGGTAGGATTTCAACATGTGAATTTTGAGAGGACACAAATATTCAGACCTTGGCAATCATACTATGTTGTGTCATTGGAGGCACACATTGGATACTTTACCAATTATTTTTATGGACAATTGAAGATTATACCTAAATATCTAAAAAATACTAAAATTACTAAATCATCTAAAATTGACTAAAAGCCTTTTAGTAAAAAACCTTTCAAAATTCATGACACTTTATGCCGTTAAAACTTGGATAACACCAATAATAATAGACTGAAGAGTTGGTAAACTTTTTCCTATTAAGGGCTGTATCGCAAAAACATTATACTTTGTGGGACATACAGTGCTTATCACTCTACTCAACTTTGCTGTTGCAGCATGAAAATAGCCATCGGCAATTTGTTAACTAATGAATGGGCATGTTTCAACAAACTTTATTTATATAATACAGGAATTAAGCTGATTTTGTTTCTTGGGCCATCATTTATCCACTTATGCCTTAATCTAATTTCAAAGGAGTGGGACATGTAATTCCGTGATTTTCCAAGAAGATAATGAACTGGACTATTTGTGAAGAATAATGTTCTGCTGTTTGAGTACAAGCATGGGATAGGCAGCTGCTGGTCAAGTTTAGCCAGCTGTAGAGTTTTTGTGGATGAGTAGAATGGATGGAGTAAAATGGATGGAAGTAAGGTAATTACTGATGTTTTTAAGGGAGTGATTATTTAGACCAGTGGTTCTCAACCTTCCTAATGCTGCAGCTGTTTAATACAATTCCTGTGGGTTGCAATCCACAGGTTGAGAACCGCTGATTTAGACTCTCAGTAGGATGAATGAAAGAGGTTGCAGGGGGTAGGAAGGTAGTGAAAATTATTGGAATCAACGGACTGTGGTTTGATGGAATCAGAAAAATCTTGAAATGAGAATAATATAATAGTTTGTGCCTAATGCATAAATGATGGTCAGCAAATAGGCTTGATAATTTTGAAAGTTGTTTAGCTACTATTGTGGAGTTGAGGGTAGAGGAGAGATGGAGAGAAAAGCTTAGTAGAGGTGAGGAGGTCAAACAAAACAGATGCTAAGATGTCAAATGGTTCATCCAGGTAGACATCAAAGTCACCCAGAATAAAAAGAGAAGTAGAGAGAAAGACAGCAAACTGGGTGCTAAATTGATTGGTGAGTGAAGGGTAGTTCTTGAGAGATCTGTAGGAGTGGTGAGAAAGTTCAAAGTTAGGAACTTCAAATGTGTTGGGGTTTTTGAAGGAAGAAGAATGACAAATGGCTTGGAAGGCTATGTTCTGTGGCAAACACTGGCTAGACACATACTAATCCTTTGATGCTCCTTTCTGGGCACATGGACTGTATCTCTGAGCCATCTTTGTAATTAAGCATAGCCATGTGTTGAATTCTATTTGACAGCATGGGGGTGGAAGGGATATTTAGCAATTCCAGATATGTTCCTTAAAACCTTCCACACACTATACTCCATTCCTTCTCTTTTCTTGTCTGCTGGGTGAATGCAGAGGATCCCGGAAGGACTTCCAGGTCTTGGGGATAATGAATTGCCAAATGGAAAGATTCTGGGTCCCTGAATGTCTACTGGTCTTGATCCCCAGGTTTGACTTCACACAAGCAAGAAAGAAACTTCTTTGGTGGTGTTAAGTCACTAGCATTACTTACTCTAATGCGTGTACCTAGGTCTAGGTTCTGGGGTACATAGAGTGTGAAAGGAAAGAAATTAAAAAGGAACCCCCCCAAATATTAAGGGGCTGCATGAGAAGTGTTCTCATCAGGTGATAGCTAGATGTCTGACACTGATGTTATCAAAACCAACAATGACAACACCACCAGTCTGTCCTCTCCAGGCACTAGACTTTGAGACCCCTGTCCCAGAGGTAGGGGACTGCAGTTAGAGATCCTTATGGCTTTTTGGGTAGCCATACTTTGCTGTTGAATCTATTGAGCTCCTTACTTATGAAAACCGAGGCATCTTCATCTTGAGTTGCTATTTTCCACTGTCTCTTTTCTTTTTTTTTTAGACAGAGCCTCAAGCTGTTGCCCTGGGTAGAGTGCCATGGCATCTCAGCTCACAGCAACCTCCAGCTCCTGGACTTAAGCAATTCTCTTGCCTTGGCCTCCCAAGTAGCTGGGACTACAGGTGCCTGACACAATGCCTGGCTGTTTTTTGTTTGTAGTTGTTATTGTTGTTTGGCAGGCCCAGGCTGGATTCGAACCCACCAGCTCCAGTGTATGTGGGTGGCACTTGTCTTTTTTCAACTGTCACTTGGTCAGCTGTGACTTTCAGATCCATATGCATAGCCATTCATTACCACACCTGCTCCTCAATTTCCTCAGAGATCTTGTGGGACATGGCAGTCTTACCTGCTATTCTTATCACTTCCTAGAGCTTCAGTTTCCTTACTTGTAAAATATGAATAGTAACAAATACATCAGCAGGCTGATGTGGGGATTAAATGAAATGATTCATGTGAGCAGATCATTTAGCACTTGGAATCTACCACATAATAAGCCCTCACTATGTGTCAACTATTATTATTGGTGGCTTTGATTTATCAAAGCCAAAAAAAGTTATTCAGAGCACTCATTCTCAAATTGTACTCCCTAGCCCAGTAGCATCAGTGTGGAAACTCTTGGGTTCTATCTCAGTGAATTAGAAGCCCTGGGAGAGGGGCCCATAAATCTTTGTGTTGATGTATATTACAGATTGAGAAATACTGCCTTTTTTTTTAGCAGCTAAAGTATTCCCCTATCATCTCTTTACCTATTTTAGCAATATTTATTATTTTCATTCTGAAAACATTTTTTAAAGATAGTCAATTTTATTTTTTTTTTTAAAGAATAAAATCAGAGAAAATACCCCAAGCCACTCAAAGTTGCTGTCTTCAACTGACAGCAGAAAAGTCTCAGTATCAGAGAGTGTGATCCTGGCATCCGACCCGAGGTGTTTCTGCTGCACACCAACCCCCATCGTTTGTCTTGTTTTCACTGAGACTACAGAATGTATCTAACAGGCCAGTGACCTTGTAGTCCAAATGCCAGCAATACCAGGGTGCTGGCAGGCTTTCAACTCTAAGTCCTTGCTGCAAAGGGAATGGTCAGATGCATCCTGACTGCTTGAGGTGGAGGTGCTGGTTTAGAGGCAGCTCTGCTTTTGGAGACCTTTTCTTAAATTTCTTGGTGTGTGCCTCAGAGTCTGGGACTAGATCCCGAATGGCATGTTTGTGATTTGGGGGGTTGAGGCCCCATTTGTGCTTTCTATTCTGGCTGTCCTCTGCCTTGGTCAGGACCTGACACATTTTTAAGAAAAATAAAGGAAACCACAAATATATATTGGTCAGTCTGAATCTTGTGAGTCTGACCATCCTGTTTCTTCCTTCTATCTGCCTTTCTTTGTGCCTTGCTGAATGCAGAGCTGAAAAGGAAGAGAGGACTTTCTAGCCTGGGACCTTCACTCCATAGAAGGAAAAACTGAAGTCCTGAGGTGGAACGTGGCTCACCATAGGCCAGTGGTTCTCAACCTTCCTAATGCCACAGCCTTTGAATACAGTTTCTGAGAGTCTCGACCCACAGGTTGAAAACTGCTGCCGTAGGCCATCCTGTTCATCTCATTTCCAAGGTTGCAAGGTCCCCATCCTTTCTAAGTTGCCATTTCTTTCACTCACCTTATTTTGGTATAGATATTCCTATGGAGGGGTGTAGTCATTTTGGTGAGTATGCCTTTTCTTTTTAAGAGGCAAAATGACAAATGTTTAGCTCATTGATTCTGATGGTGACAATAATTTCTGTGTCTGCACGGTAGCATGACTGTTTCCCTGAGTTAGATACTTGTTGGGATTCTTCCGTTTAGGTTTTATGATAAACATTTTCTTCAGAGTTGGGTTGCTTTCCTTCAGGGAAGTTCTGATCAGCGCGGGAGAGGTGACTTCATTGCTGAGGAAGAACCAGGAGTGCCAACAGATATTTTTCTGACATCCGGTGACATTTGCTTGTAGGCATCAAGGTGCAGGTTTAGTTGCCTGGACCAGCAACATTCCCAACTGACAGGTTTGAATACAGATTTGCTAGTATACTCTGCTTTTCTGAGCAGAAACCACTATAATTCCTGGGTGAGGAAGGGGGCTTCAAGCAGTCTGGGATAGGCTTCGCATTTATATTTGCCTTACCCAGACATCAAACCAATTATTAGGCATGGTCTATATAAAGGTCTGGTACTTGGGGGTTCAAGATACTTCTTGTATTAGCTACTGAATGTTTACAATTCAAAACTATTTAAAAATAGAGAAAAAGAAAGAGAAAGATGAAGAGAGTACAGTGGGGCAAAAGACAGTAGATGTGAGAGGTTAATTTAGGAACTATATACCCCCCTCAAAGCCAGACAAAAGGAAGTACATGGAATGCATTTCATTAATGTAAAATTCTAGAAAATGCAAATTAAGCTCTAGTGGTGAGCAGCAGAACATATTTGCCTGGGAAGGAGACAAGGGGGAAGGGGACAATTAGGCCTTAGGACACTTGTGGAAGAGATGGATATGATCGTATCTTGATTATGGGGATGATTTGTGGTTTGTGTATGTACCAAAACTCATTGTGCATTTTAAATATGTACATTTTATAGAATGTCAGTTATAAATGTTGTAAAAATAAGCAGATATGTGCTGTCTTCATTCCATCTATGGGTGAATTCTGGTAAAGAACATTTGTTCAAATGACAAGCACATCCCTGCATGCAGGCCCTTTTTTTATTCTCCAGGATCACTTGTGTGGGATAGAGATGCAGAAGGAAGGTGAAACTCCAGCAGGCTTTGTAGCTTTGCTTTGTAACTTTGCTTCCTCCTCCTTTCACTTGCTTCTGTTCATTCCCTGTCTTCTCTCCTCATTCCTCTTCCCACCCCCTCCCCAAAGTCACTAGAATGTGAAAGGCTACATCTGTTCCTGCAAAAGCTATTTTGCAGTGCAATTAAGCATTCCTCACCTTAGCTCCCCAGGAAGCTGGAGACTTGTGTGATCGCTGGCATAATGGATGGTGCCCAACATCCTGGCCCAGGTGTGTGGAGGCTGAATACAGATCCATGGGGGCAGGAAGACGCTGCTTCCTGGCGCACAACCTGAGGCTGCCCTTCCCTCCTCCGGCCTCTTCAGAACTCAGAGCAGCTGCTACCCTCTAGGTGACCGACAAGTCCTAGCATTGTTTACCTGGTCAGGCCAACTGACAAATGGAGTTGGCACGTTGCAGGCTGAATAAATAGTTCTGTAGCCATCTCTCACTCTGGGCTGGGGAAAGGAGATGTACAAGCTCTGTGATCTGACCGGATTCTTTGAGGCTGGGGAGAAACGCTGCTTGGAATTCACATCTACATTCCTTTCAGAAAGCTTTAATGGCTTTTAGAATTTTTTTTTTTAATATTATGGTATCCATTTCCCAGTATGGAGATAATAATTAACTGAAGTAACCAAGTTCTTTTCAAATAATTATTCTGTTTCTATAGTTTTGGTTATTAAAAAATAAAGCATTTATGTTTATAATCTATAGGAATAATTAAGCATTATATCAGCAATAATAAGTAGTAATTAATGAGCATGCATTAATTAGTTCAGTTTGACTATTATGTAGCTTTTTGGGATGAATTGCTAATAAAATAGGGACACTATTAAAATTTTGGACATTGAGTTCACATTGTAAAACTACCGTGTTCTCCTCTGACTGGTTTGTCTGAACATTATTCCATCTGAGACCTCAATTTGTTCTCTAATGAATACCTCTATAAGAGGAAAAATTATATAGACTTTCTTTGTATTCTTCCAGCTTAATTGTACAACTATATTGTTATAAATTGACTGAAACAGCCTATTTCAGGGTTTTTTCCCTCTCCATAAACACCTCTGAATAGATGAGCAGAAATAGCTCTCTTCATGTCAGAAACTTTAATTAAACCATTTTGAAAATAAGCATGTGGCAGGACCTTACCTAAATCACATTTCCTGCTCAGCTGTTCCTGTTGCTTCCTTGAAGGGTCACAGGTCAGGCTTAGCTGTGCCCTATTGTTGGAGGCATGGATGGGGAACATCTTGGGGATTCAGAAGATTGTACCCTTCAACCTTTTGGACTCCCATAATAAATTGAAATCAGGGCTAAAAGAAGACATACGACTTATAGAATGTTCTAAGAGGTATTTGTGTAAATGGGTCACATGAGATTAATTGATGATCCCTATTTATATACGTGTCTCATAAATCTTTTTTTATTTGATTTGATTACTTAATAAAAATGTATGTTGCTCATTTATCTACCAGGGATGCTTTAAGAACTTAAAATATTTATTCTTTTAATTCTTACAGTAATCCTATTAACATAAGGGAAATCTTCCCCTTACATATGAGGAGAATTAAATAACTTTCTAAGTTGGATTTCAGCCCAAAAAGCCAGGCTTCAGAGTCTGGTGTTGTCAGAACTTTTTATTTCATCAGAATTTAGGATTGTACATTTAGAAGGAGCCAGATTCTCCTTTTCGTCTTTCATATGCACTCTGTTTATCCTGTCATCCAGCCTTCAAAATAAATCTCTCTAGTGTGATGGGCCAGTCTCAACCTACTGGCTGCTCATGTTCCCATCTCCAAACCTCTGCAACATACAGCAGAGGTGTCTTCTATGTCTTCTGTCCAGAATTGCCAGAAGACCCTAACTTCCTGACAGTTTTTTAGTAATGTTTTTTCTGCTTCTTGAAAATTAATTCTTAAAATTCTCTGACCTTCTCTTCCTCCCTCACCACTAATGGGTTCTTGTGGAATGATATAATTGGTCCCTTTTATAAGTCATTGACATGGCAGGATAAAAGTAGAACTGAAATAGAAAAAAAAAAGCACATTAAAGTTACATTAAAAGAATATTTAGTTTTTTATTTCTTAATTTTTCCTGGTAGTCCCTCTAAATCATCCTCCCCATATGTGTGTAGATGCACACGCATGCGCGCGCGCACACACACACACACACACACACACAGAGCTCTCTAAAGAGAGGTGCCATATTCAAATATCAATCCCACCATGTAGGTTTCATTATCACATACATTGGTGATAAGTGACATGTTACTTATGTCTGAGATTTTGCATTTTTCATTTAAGGAAAAATACTGAAACCTACATGGTTGGTTGATACTTCCATTACAAAAATAATCAATATTATGGAATTTATGATATGATGTTAAAATCAAGTGCATTGAAAAGCAAGGGAGAAAAAGTTTTCTAGTAAATTGGCATCTGAAAGTTTGTTCACAGAGTGATTCTACAATTATTTTTGTTGTCAGATACACATTCACAAAGATTAAAATGCTCTCAAGCTTTAACTGAATTACATAGGTCTATACTCTTCTATTCCCTGTTCAAACGAGAAGTTAGTTCAAATTAGAATGTGGATTAGGAAACCATCTAATCCACTTTTTGTTTGCAGTGATTCATTTATATGGCCCTGAAAGGCTGTACAATTGGCTGTTTATCTTTTTCTATCTACCTGTAGTTATTTCACAAGAGTTCAGTTGAGCCACTTCCTTAAACATCTTGAAAATAAATGATGTGATGGGTTGTTTACAAAGAAACCTAAATTTGTATAAGAAGCTTTGGCTATCTTACCTTTAAATAACTGTTGATTAATGTCTTTAAAGAGAGGTAAGAGAAGGTTTGGCAGCATTGAATTAATTTGGTCACTTATCTTTACTTAGGATGATGGAAGAAAGAAAAACCCAAAGCAGAAATAGCCTACGGACTGTGGTTGTGTTTTGATAGCACAACCTTGTGCAAGCCCACTGGTAAGAAGGGGATGCAGGTCAGTGAAGGGACGTCAGATGTGTTCTCTGTGCTCCTGAAGACTCCAGGTCGCAGGTCTGTTCCTAGCCTCTGTTGCACTATGAATGTAGTGAAGGTTAAGCCCTGAATATAGAATATAACGAAGCATTAGCAGCTTACAGCTTAATAAACTTGATCTATTTCTCCAGCCTTCCCTGTTTCCCTGAGTTCTGCAAACTTCTAGGCCAGAGTTTTTTCTGGTCTCCCAGAGCTCCTTCCTGTTTTTCACCAGTTGTTACCTTCCACAAATAGGTATCAATGGGGTTAATAGGCCTGATACCTTACTTACAGAGTTTCTCTGTCAGGCAATTTGCATTTAAATAGGGATTTTAAGACTCCCATGATTCTCTCCTTACAACTATCCTTTAATGATAGGAATTTTAGGCATGTTCTTACATGCTGGGGTCTTCTATTTCTTCAATTTTTCATAAAATTAGGGTTAATTTTTCAAAGTACTGGCCTTAATGATTTTTAAGATCCAAAACTACATCCATATTTATTGGTAAATTTCCTCTGTCTTAAGCATCCCGAGGAGTGCCCATCTCTCACTAGTCACTCGGACACTATCACTATGCCCCTTCCTCTACCCACTTCCCCAGTGCTAAACAACTGGAAGTGGAGCAGGGTAGTCTAAAAAACCCAGCTCAGGTGATGGGGTCAACGTTCTCTCTAAAAGGTTGCTGCCCTGTGCCATATTGGGTGTTAACTATTTTGAACTTTAACTCTGCATACAGGAAATTAACTTCAGATGGATTTGGCTTTGGGCTGAGTCAGTCAATGATCTATGCAGATAGAAAAATAACTTGAAGACCAGATCAGAGTGAAAGTTATCTGACTTAGGCATATTTTGAGAAGCAATGTTTAAGTCACATCAAACTTCATAACAGTCTTCTGGAAAAAAGGAATTAATCATGAGACATTTGTTTAAAAGAGACTAGACTGTCTGGAACAGACTGTTCTTAATTGTCAGGTCTGTTTTTAGTCTCTTTTACTCTCCAAAAGTAATGAAGGTTAAGCCCTGAATATAAAATATGATGAAGCATTAGTGGTTTATGTCTTAATAAAGTGATTTTTACTGATGTGTGTGGGTAGCTGGTGATTCAGAATTGGGCCTTGTCTTGGTCACAATGGTAGGTCAAAGTTATGGCAGGTTGGAAGCTTTCTTTCTTTCTTTCTTTCTTTCTTTCTTTCTTTCTTTCTTTCTTTCTTTCTTTCTTTCTTTCTTTCTTTCTTTCTTTCTTTTTTTTTTTTGAGACAGAGCCTCAAGTTGTCATCCTGGAGAGAGTGCTGTGGCATCACAGCTCACAGCAACCTCCAGTTCCTGGGTGCAAGCGATTCTCTTGCCTCCACCTTCCAAGTACCTGGGACTACAGGCACCTGTCACAACCCCCCGCCATTTTTTTTTTTTTTGAGTTGCAGCCATCATTGTTGTTTGGCAGGTCCGGGTTGGATTTTAACCCGCCAGCTCAGGTGTACATGGCTGGTGCCTTAGCCCATTGAGCCACAGGTGCTGAGCTTAGAAGTTTTTTCAAATAGACTTCATATACTTCAGGTATAGCGATTGCCTAAGGTAATGTTTATATACATGTATGAAGATCTGAAGGTAGTGTAAATCACTCATATTAATACATTGGGTGGATGCCAGACACATCTGGATTGGCAGACAATTTTGAGGAAGGATGTTTTATCATCTTACCAAGTATACGGGGAAAGCTTGAGATTCAAGTAATGATTCAAATAAGCTGGCCACGTGTGGTCCAGCTACTGTTACAGACATTTTCACCTTCTTTCACTTGGTCTTTCCAAGTCAAGTGTTATTAATATTAACTGAATGTTCAAGATGAGGCAGAGTGACTGATTAGACATTTCTTTTCCCAACAGATGTCTCAATAGCACTTCCCGTGTGTATATTTCAATGTACTTCAGTGTTGTAGACACGAGTACAGTCTCAGGAAACTTCCGTTTTAACTACACTTTTGTCTTTCATTGAGAGTCTTTGGATATCCCAGCTATAAAACTATAAGCCCCCCCAAATGTTTACTAAAGTGGTTCATGGAGATGGATAGTCTATGGTATTAGGGAGAGATGAAGAATAAATTCAAGACAGGAAGGGTATTGCAGTCATGAGGCTGCCCCTGTATAGATCAAAAGAAATTTCTTGGCTTCTATTTGTTCTTGGCAGTTTGAAAAATTAAGAAGAGATAGATTTGTATTTAAAAATATTTATCAAATGAGTGCTCATTGCTGGTAGATTCTTTAACATATAATTTCCCATTCAGTTTTTGAAATGACGCTATAGGAAAGAGTGAAACTTCATTTCACTGATGAGGTACCTGAAGCTGTGGGATGCTATTAAAATTGCCTCACTAGAATTGGAGGAGATTTGAGCCCAGCCTCAAAACTGCAGCCTGCTGTAGCTTTCCATGGAACAAAGCTTTTAACTTTTTCTTTCGTGAATACAAAGAACTAAGGGGCCAGTTTTGACTGGAAACCTGTTCTCCTTTCCAGTTTTCAATTTAGTTTAGAACTGAGAGATGAATATTGGATTTCTAAATAATAACAGTCCATTTGATTTAAGTCAATAAGCAGCTATGGTACCAAGGTATTTATAGTATCATATTTTAATGTCTCTCATATTATGAATACTGTGCCTAAGTTTCTGCCACTGGAAAGGAGAACTTTAAGATAAAGAATGTGAAAAGCATTTGAAGTTGCTATTAAGCATAGAATCCTATGTCTGTGAGACAATATATTGAGAAAAAATACTCCATAAATTAAAAATATTTATTTATAAATAATTTACAAATATTAAAACTGTTTAAAAGTTAGACAGCTAAGTTCTGTTATTATTATTTTTCAGGTGTTTTTGTACAAGCTCCTAGTCAACATAGCTTATTGCATTGGCCGCATAAAAAGCAGCTGTATTTTGCAAACCACTGACTCTGATGGGATCTATCAAGCAGTTCTAATCTGGAGGTCAGCTACAGCAAGGTGATTCATTAGCTTCTTAATCATACAAATACTGCCAAAGCCACACTCCCCAATACAGATAATGGGTATGGCAAACGAGTTCTGCGTGCAACACTGTGGGGTGAGTCTCCTTTTTGTCTTTTTTTCTGGGCTGTTGATGACTTTTCCCTTAAGGTAACAGCTTTACTGACCATTGCTTTTATGTTAACTGCTTAATGGCTAGTTGTAGGCATTAGAAACAACCAGGAAAGTATTATAATTTATTGAAATAAGATCTGAACAATGTAATGCACCCTGCAGAACTATATGGGCCTGGCCTACACCTCTGTTTACTCAGCTCTCCTTGACAGTCATCTCTCTCATTGGGTAGGGGAACAGTCAATTTAAATGATTTCTCTTTTATTTTACTTTTTTTTAATTTGAAAGTATGTACTTTTTATTTTATTATGGTAAGAACACTCTTACTTTATTGTGGTAAGAGAGCTACTCTCTTAAATTTCAAGTGTACAGGGCAGTTATTGTTAAGGTACAATGTTATATAGCTGATCTCTAGAACTTATCTTGAAAAATTGAAATTTTATACTTATTGTTCAGTATCTACCCATTTCTTGCCACCCTCCCACCCCAGTTCCTGACAGCCACCATTCTATTCTTTGCTTCTAACATTTGATGACTTTAGATACCTTATGTAAGTGGAAGCCTACAGTGTTGGTCCTTCTTTGACTAACTTCTTTTGCCTTGCAAAAAACCCTGATGACAATTAAATACAATGGTCTAAGTACTAGAATAGACACTTTTCCAAAGAAGACACAAATGTTCATGAAGAGGCAGAAAAGGGTGAGCCCTTTCATCTCCATCATTCCATTTTAAGAGTGACAGCAGACCCCACATAACAAAAAATAGGTTAACAAGAGAAAAGTGTTACAGATTTATTTGATCATAATTTTATGTGGCATAAGATCCTTCAGACTGAAGACCCAAAGATGCAGGAGAGGCTATTTGGTTTTATGCTTAGGTTTGATGAAGTGAGGACAGTCATGTAGAAATGTGATTAGACAAAAAGGGTAAGAGCTAATGAGGCCTGTCTGTCCCAATCCTTCTTGGCTTCTCTGAACATGTACTCCTCCCGAGTATGGGGCAGGGCCCTTTCTGGAATGAGGTCTTATGGCCTACAATCAAACAAGTTAGGGCAGAGAATTTCTTTATGGCTAGTTTTACACAGAAAGGTAGGGGGTGAGTTAGAGTAATTTTTTAGGTTTCATGCCTGGCTTTGGGAAAAAAGGGGTTCTGGTTTTTATGACCTGCCTTGGAAAAGAGCAATTCTAGTTCCTATATTTTGTCTCAAGGGGAATGATTCTGAGAGATAAGAGGGCAGGAGAAGGTCAGAGAAAAACTTTGTTTCTGAGCCTTCTTTTCAGGCCTTCACTTGGGAGATTGTTTTCTGAGCCTCAACAGCCAATATGTATATGAAAAGATTGCTAATTATCAGAGAAATGCAAATGAAACCACAATGAGATATTGCCTCATACCCAGTAGGAGAGCTATTATGGAAAATGACAATAAAAGTAGCAAGTGTGGGGAGACTGTGAAGAAAAGGAAACTCTTTACTTACTGGTGGGAATGAAGAAATGGTGCTGCTACTATGGAAAACATTATGGAGTTGCCTCAAAAAATTAACATCAGGACTACCATGGGATCCAGAAATCCCACTTTCTGTATTTTTATTAAAAAGACTTGAAATCAGCATCTAGAAGAGATATTAGCACTCTCACATTCATTGTAGCACTATTCCCAGCAGCCAAGATTTGGAAATAACCTAAATGGTCATCATTAATGAATGAATAAAGAAAACTTGCTATATACACATAATAGAAAGTTATTCAGCCATAAAAGAGAAGGAAATCCTGCAGGTTGAGACAGCATGGATGAACTTTGAAGAAATTATGCTAAATGAAAGAACACATGGTTTTCTTAAAAAAAAAATACAGACTTACTGTGAGTAGGGCCCATAAACTCAGTGCCCTTCCATGTCGCCATTGAAATGTGTCCATCCATGTAGGTGGCAACAAAGAAAAGGTAAGGTGGACCCCATTCCCTATTCTAATTTATCAGTGGAAAATGCTTCCTTTTTACTAAAAATACTTAAAAGTTCAGAAATTGTTAATAACTTTACAGAATATTCCCCCAGTGGTTTTCTGCATTAATGACACCTGTTCATTTACATCATCTTTTCTTTTCTCTGTGATTTTCTTTAATTACTATCTCTTTCCTTGTTGGATATAGATTTCTTAGGAAATGTTGGAAAGGAGTTATCAGAGCATCAGGGTTAAGAGAAACAACAGAACAGTAGAACACCTCTTTCTCCTCCAAGTATGTGTCTGCTATATCAATGTACCTGCTATATGACTGGGTTGAAGGGTAGAGCTGTAGTCAGAAATCTACATAACGTGTGTACTTTAGAGGTGTCATTAACCTTGTTAGTAAAATGCCATATAAGGCAGCATGAAGACTCGGGGGTAGAGGGTCTGAGATTTCCTCTCCCACAAAAGCATTCAGAGTTATTTAAATTCTCTGTTTAAAATAAGAAAAGCATTATATTTTCCACTTCCTTTAGGTTTACTGCCAGAGTTTAATAGCTCTATAGGCTAAGAGTTGTCATATTTCTAGAACATGGAAGCACAGAACTCGTAATTTAAAGGCAACGGCTATGCAAAAGGATTTACGCATTCTTGATTGTAAAAGTAAAAGAAGGAAGTCCAACAAGTTCACTTCTGTATGGGTAAAGTAAGCAAAGAGCTCTGTTTTCACGTAAAACCAAGAGAGTAAACAGAGAAGTATGTTTTGCTTAGGATTATCTTTGATGGTTTAATGAATCTTCATAAAATTTCAGGTGTGTTCCCAATTCTCAGCTCTGTCCATGCTGCATATTTTAATTACTCTGGAGCATAGAGGGAGATTTTGTTAATCCTTAACTATAACATGCTTGAGTGGTTTAAATACTTCATCCCCTCGGCCAGTAGCATGCATATTCTATATTGAGGCCACATTAACTATGCAAAAGGCCAAATGAGAACCTGTGAGAATGGCTTTCCACAGAGTAATATGTTGTTTTTAAGTCAAAACAACATCACAAACTTCCAGGGCAACCCATAGCCTACTTTAACTTCAAACCAAATATGTATGGATAAGTCTCTCAGGAGGTAACTGTCACTACTAATAAGTTTTATGGCATATTTTTATTAAATTTATTTTGTTAAAATTAAAAAAAAGACTTAAGTCAACTTATAATGTAATAGAGATGCCTTTCACTGTGGTGTTTTATCTGCGGAAGCCCAAGTTTACATGAGTCCAAAAGGCTGATTCTTGGGATTCCAATCTCTTAAAATATGTTTTGGTGACCCTTTTTGTCCCAATTGTAATTTTTGCTTGGGTTTGAAAGAGTATTTATAGTATGTGGTGAAGGTGAGAATGATTACAAAAATGTTGCTTTATAAACAGAACCTGCTAAGTTTGTTCACAAACAATGAGGCATGCTGCTCGCATGCAGTTAGCGTGGGAACCGGCGCTGAGGCCAGCAATGTGCTGGGGCTGAAAACATTTTTGAAAGTCTCTTTTAGAAATGGCTCTAAATGTCAGTTTATAAGCCACACACAGCTTCTTCATTTATTTATTATATTGCTAATACCTTTTTGAAAATTCTATTACCTACCTTATATACTAAACATTATTTCAAAAGATGTTTGGCTATTTAACAGTCACAAACAAATGGGGTAAGGGAGACAACTTGGAACGTGAAAAGGACATTGAGTAAAAACTGAGGAAATAAGAATAAACTGTGAACTTTAGTCAATAATTACATTTGATTCATTAGGTCTAACAAACGTACCCTCCAACTGTAAGATGGAGGAAATAAGAATAAACTGTGAACTTTAGTCAATAATTATGTTTGGTTCATTAGGTCTAACAAATGTACCCTCCAACTGTAATTTTACATTTACTTCTATAAATGTAAAGTTATTCCTAAATACAAAAGGTTTTCAGAAAAGGTAAAAACCTCTTGAGACAGCTTCCCCTTTTCTGACACTCCTCATTGGCTGAGAAAAGAAGAGGAAATGAGGAATAAAACAAAACAACAAAAAGGAAACTTTTCTGAGTATCTTTTATGTTCCAGAATCTTATGTCTATATTCTCATCTAATTCTCACAACAGTTTCATGGCAGTAGTTATTATCACAGTCTTATAGGAGAAAAAATAAAAGGGATATTCAGAAAAGTTTAAAAATTTTGGCTAAGGATAAGTAGCAAATATATGGTAATGTTAGAATTACCAAAGGCAGTCTGTCATACAAGCCGTTTTTTAAATGAGTCCAAAAATTTTTTCACCACTTTGACACATTTCTTCCATAAAAATGTGTCATAGGCTTTGAAATTCCCAAAGAGCAGTTTCCAAATGGTATTAAGTACAAGTTGCCAAAAAACTGACCATCTTGAACAGGGTAACAGTGATCTAGGTGAAAGATTTGTTACTAGGTTTCTGATAAAGTCCATAATGGGGACAGATCTTTCACATTTGGGGGGGAAATGTCTTAACTTCAAGAACAGTGAATCTCTTGGAATAAGCCTTTTTCTGAACTTGTCATCAGGCCATAGTGTCCATTTGGTGGAAAGGTCCAAAATGAAGGGTGGGGTCCAAATAAATACCGTATGTTAATGGAAGACTCAGGATTTTTGCCAACATTGTGGCTTATCCAGCTGCCAGGGATACCATGGAGAAATGAAAGGGACCAATGGACAACGACCTTTTGGAAGTGGGAGTTCATACCCAAAGGGCCACTCTGGTGCTGATCCCTTTGTCTCCATGGAGTGACTCAACCCCACTCCCCCCAGCTTCTGCTTGTATTGGCCATAGGCAGCTCGCATGTGGGTACCTTGCCAGGCATTGTCCTCTGATGGGGGAGTTGTCCCACATGAGTTTGCCCTTCCCCCTTTTAGGGCTGCTGCATCCAGTGACTATTTGATGTCAGAGTTACAAAGGCCTGGTAACTGTGCAGGGCCTCTCTGAAGGACTACCGAGCTTCAGAGCTCACTCTGGGATCTGCTGAAGCCCCTCTTGCCATAGCTTCATATTTCAACATTTGCCTTTGGCATAGTTCTGTTTCTTCTACTCTCTTAGAAGTGATTATCTAAGAGTGCCTCCTCTATAGTACACTATATGCAAGTCTCAGGGCCAATTTTTAATGTGTTACTACCCTCTGTCCTTATGTGAAGACTCCAGCACATTTGAAACTATTTTTGGGTTCAAAAATGCTCTTTCTCTATCAAAGTACAGACTTTTTCTGGGAAGCCTTTTCTGACTAGCTTAGTCCTCCTTGCAGGAGCTTCCTTAGGTGCAGGCACTAGCCCCCTATAGCATTTATGCCACCCAAGTATAATTTCCTTTTTTTTGTATGTGTCCCTCAGAGAAGTGATCTCTTTGAGGGCTGGGACTGTATCTTACACATCTCTGAGTCCCCATTACCTACTTTGGTGCCTGGTGTGTGGTAGGAACTCAGAATATATTTGTGGAATTGAATTATGCTTAAATATTCAAAATTAGAAATGCCCCTTTAAAGATCATATTGGTTTTGATCCAAAGTCAGTCTGTCATACAACCAAGAATATTGATGGAATTATCCTGGAAACTTTATTTCTTCTTTCTTAACACTAGTTGTTTTTTTAAAAAAAATTGGCAGAGTTAAAAGGAATGAAATCCTGGAAGAAAGAAATTTAAAGAGAAGAAAATCAGAAAGACAATCGGAAAGAAACAGGGATTTGACTATAGATTGAATGTTTTCCTCTAATATGTATGATTCTAAAATAGCACACATACTATGGAATACTGATCCAGAAATTCTGATTCCTTCTAGCCAAGAAATGCCTACCTAGAATTAGAGGAAATTTTACTGTGCTCCAAATACTGTAATTTTGTTTTTATAGATGATGGAATTATCGTACATTATTTAAGGCACAATAGCCATAGCTTCCAGCTCATAGTACCATTCCTCTTTCCTGCCTTGAGCACATTTGCAGACAGACCACTGTGGAATATCTGGCCGTAAGTATCTCAAAAAACAAAGTCAACATAGAACTGAAAGACTCAAAAACTCAGAAAATATCTCTGTGATTTCTCATATAATAGCAAAGCATGAAGTCTTGGACTAAGCTTAGACGTGCCCTTGGCTTCTGGGCCCTCTGCTTGCTGCCTATCGTAGTCAATGGGCTTGGAGTCAGTCCCTTGTATTTTTGTTGTTGTTGTTGCTTTCCAGTGAGGCCTGTGATATGTTTTTATCTTTGAGACATCTCTGTCATTTTTCATGACAAAATGTATTTGCACAATTAATTGTTGCTAAAACTTTCACCTATTTTGAGAGCTGGGTAAACTAGTTAAGTTGTGAGTCTGCTTTAACCTTGGAAGAGTTTTAAATATCCATTCAATCCTTTATATACCAGCAGTGCTCTCCTCATTATTGAAATAATTTAGGAGTTAATAAAGAGAAGCAAGTAGTTTGTGTCTTACTTAACACAAACCCATTTTTGCACTACTTACAATGCCTGTGAAACTTTACATTCAATCCCATGACTACTTTTCCATTGTGTTGAATACTAATAATTCTATTTTCCTGATGTTTAACTCTTCACATAAATCTCTTGTTTTCCTAGTTAGAAAAAATGCTCCCTGAGAGAAAGATTCCTAACTTGTCTTGTAATCTTTCAAAATGCTTAGAATACTGCCTTGCATCTAATATGCTGAGCTAAATATATTACACTCAGCACTCTCTTCTGCTTCCTTTTTATCCCCCCAATCAATCCATACAAAGAGGCTGGGAGGATAAAACCTACATTTTTTAGATTCCTTTTTAGCTTGCATTATGATACGATTTATGCTGAAACAGAGAGATATATATGCATGAGACTGGGAGATGGCTTTCTTTAGAGATGTCAGATGACAAGCCAACTCTTAAGGATGAAAGTTTTTTCAGCAGCCAACTGCTACTTTCCACTCTTTGGCTACCAGCTGTGGGTGTGGGACGACAGGTGGTTGCAGCAGTAGTTCCATGACCTCTGGATCACAGTTAAGGGTGTGTGACTCTGAAGCACAAAATCCTGTCAGTGGCAGCTCTCTGGCATTCTTTTCTTCAGTTATGTTGAGAATACCTAATTCCCTATTAGATTTCCTTCTTATTGAAATGCTTAGAGTATTTTCTGCTTCTTGCACTGAACTCTGACTGATAGTTGCTCAACATCATTTGTTGAGGTGGTAAAAATATTTCATGCCCATCTCAGATCATGCAAAAAGAGTTTTGCATTATCCTTCAGTTTGTTCCTAATTTTATTCTAATTTCTGATGGACTGTGAAGGCCTGAAACATGCTAAGAACTTATTTATATTCCTTTAACTACTTTGATGGCACAATTAGCCTCTGGATTCTTCCAAATAAGCACAGATGAATTTTGTTGGTCAGTACAGAGACTTACAGCAAATCTATATTATAGACTGAGGTAAAGAAAACCCTGAATATTGCTAGGTGAGCCTTTTCAAAAGGAACTGAAATTATTTATTCAATACCCCAGTTTAACAGAGAAAATGTATTTATTTAAGCTGACAAAATTTCCCATGGATAATTGTGATCTTGTGGCACAAATCCACATTCTGAGGTTGAATATTGTGGACTTCTTAATTTTAGGCAAGTCCTATATCTTTACATATGGCAGGCTTGTCATGGGAAGAGCTCAAAGCACATTGAGATATGACTAATGAGGCACAAACCATAGATAGTTTGGCTCTCCCTAAAAAATGGCCCTTCTGATGGCAGAGGCAAGACATCTACTGTGCTGCTTGGGCCACTGGTCTGTTGAGAACATGATGAACTGAGTCCTTTTTATTTGAGCCTCTGTTGATCTTCCTCATGCATATCCTCCCTGTGGGTCTCTATATGAGAGCTTCATCCATAAACTTGGCAACCTTGGCTTTCATGAGTATAATGTTGACATGACATTTTACTATTTACAAACACCTTCTTAAATTTCAATTACTGGAGCCTTTCAAAACCTTGTGAGGCAAATAAGGCAGGCAGATATCATATTAAGCTCATTTTATGGTCAAGGAAGGACACAGTCAACAGACAGACACATACATTCTTAAATGAAGGATGGAATCCAGTTAGGATTTTTAAAAAATTATTTCTGTATTGTTAGCCGAGTTCCTCAAAAATATTTGCTAGATGTCTGAACTATTGTGTTCACAAATTAAAGGTCAATAGTATTAAAATGCTTAAGGCTTCAAAGCAGTCTGTGGTAATGGTGACCTGGTAAATAGGAAGTGACATTTTCCATAGGAAGGTCCTTCATTAACTGACTTTTGCACATTAACATGATTTATAAGCAGGAAAGAAGGTAAAAAAACACACTTTGCAAGAATGTTTTTGAGCTTTTGCCAATTTTTGCAACCTTTTGACCCCAGGGCAAAGGGATTATCTGAGTCTCTCTGGTTTCCTAGACTATTCTTGTTCACTAGGTGTGAATTATTAAGAGCAAAGAGACCATGTCTTATCCATTTACAAACCATGTGCCTTGAATAGTGCCAAATGTTCTCTAAGCCTGCCTAATGATCTTATCCCAAAGTTCTTTTTTTTTTTTTTTTGAGACAGAGCCTCAAGCTGTCGCCCTGGGTAGAGTACCATGGCATCACAGCTCGCAGCAAACTCCAATTCTTGGGCTCAAGCAAGTCTAACTGGGACCACAGGCATCTGCCACGATGCCCAGCCATTTTTGGTTGCAGCCGTCATTGTTGTTTGGCGGGCCTGGGCTGGATTCAAACCTGCCAGCCTCAGGTGTACATGGCTGGTGCCTTAGCCTGTTGAGCCACAGGTGCTGAGCCCTTATCCCAAAGTTCTTCTGAATTAATTCATTATCTTTTGAGGTACTGTGTCAAATGCTTAACCTCAGTTGCTAATGTGTACCTCCAGCCCTTCATTTGAAATTCTTTCCTGGTATAAAAGCAACCATTTTTTTCCTGGCATCAAGGTTCTTTATAAATGCTTGTTTATTATGTCTGTTCCCATTATTCTCTCTCCTTACACATTTAATTCACTCTTATACTTTATTTTGTTCTTTTGTAATATGCTATTGTTAAGTCAGAAAGCACAGATAGAATGGGAATGGAACCCTTCCCTTCCTCTGTTCTAGAGATTTGCTCTTTAATCCGAACATTTTAAACATCAAATTTAGAGGAACAGAAGGAACATAGAGTCATTTTCTAGGACTTTGAGAAAGCCTGGTGCTGTGACAAGGTCTTAGCCTTCCTTCCTATCCTACCTGTGCTCCCACTGGGCTATGCCATCAGATGGAGAAGGCAGGGTCTGACTACATGGGCTCTTCTGTTGAAGAGAAATGGTTGACAATGGGTGAACAATTCCATGGGAATTTTTAGGGGACAAGGATATTCTGAGGCTGGCTCTCTCAGGATTCTTGTTCTATTTTTATACATCCTCTTCCTTTCTAAAAGAAAAAAAATGCCTTGTATTTTTGAGAGGTTCTATTCAGAATAGAACTCTTGGGGATACTTAAGTTATGAGTATCAAGACAAAATTATCTTCTACTGCCCACATCCTCAAAACTGAGGAACTAACTTGGAAGTAAATACAACATCTATTTTCTCTTCCTTTTCCTGATAAATTCCCAGAAGATCCTTCCCTCAGAAACACAGGTTTGGATAATACCTACTTCTGGTTACTAATGCTCACTAGGAGATAGGAACACTAACACAAGTAGCTATTAGTAATGACATTTGGGCCATGAGCAGTCTGCAGATGTTGAAAATGCAGTGTTTCAAAATGGGACTGAGAGGAAGAGCCAAATTCAGATTGAGAAAGGGAATGTACATGTGCTTCATTTAACTTCAGACAGGTTTTTGACTACTTGTGTCATATGCAAATGTGTACAACAATGCTTGAAATTGGATTTCCATTTTACTTAATTAGATTAGTGCAAGACCTGCATAATAATCAACAGTTCATAATCTTGCCACTGCTAGGGTTCAGAATTTCAAAATGATTGCTGATTTTGAAGTTTGGTCTGACCCAGGGGAATGAGGTCAACTGGTTGATTTGGGGTAGAACTATGATTGGTTTTACTTATATTTGTGTGGTTCAACCAAAAGACCTCAATTTTCTTTCACACATAAAAACAGAATTCTGTTTTTAAAATTCTGTACAAGTAATTAAGAATTTTTTTTAATTAAAGACTGTGCTCTAACAAAAATAAGTTCAAGTGCTATTTTTTTCTCTGAGTTTTAAAGAAAATGAGTAATGAAACCTCCCTGTATGTTTTCTCTCCAACATGAATAATAAGAATTTGAAATCCATTATAATTACAATTAGGGTATTTTCTCTCCAGGTTTTAGATATCTGCAGTGTGTGGCCTGTAAAGAGAACAGCTTTGCATAATTACAAAAGACAAGGAAGATTGGATTCAGAAAAGCCAATGGTGGAACAGACGATTACACATAAAATTCTGGGCAGGAAGACAATGACAATACCAAGAGAGGGAGAGCTCAAGAGAGCGATACTAAGAACTCATTCAGAAATCAAGAAAACCCAAATAGCATTTACCCAAGCAGAGAGCAGCTCTGCAGTGTTCTATTAAGCAAAAGGAAGGCAGATGTTCCATCTTTTCCCTGTTGGGGATGTTTTCATTTGTAGTTGGATGATGTTTTTAAATAAGACTTTTCTAAGTACTGCTTTGCAGAAGGAAATCTAATTTCATGACAGGCTAGAGGAATTTTAGGCCACTCTGGTAGCACTCAGACATGTAGTTCAAACTTTGGCTCAAAGGTAAAGTTAAAACTTTGGCTCTTCCATGTTGAAATGGAAGAAGTTAGAGTTAAGGCCTCTGTGCCTGCCTTTGTCAGTACGTACACTGTGTACCTACTCATGCCTCAGTTTCTTCATTTGTTAAGCAGGATCATAATAATGAGCTGTTTGGAATTGGTACATCTTTTAACTCCTCCAAGTCTCAGGATTTTTATTTGTAAAATGAAGTTTTTTTAATGACTCCAGAGAATAAGTAAGGGAATTTCACTTTTTGTCTAACCTTAGTTTTAGTAGCTTCACTATTTCTTATTTTCTGGCCCAGTATTTGCCTTTTCATGTTTCATTGAGTGTTTATGATGATTAATTAGGACTGTATACAGTCCAATACAATAAATTGCTTTATTTGATCTTTGACAAACCAGTTAAAAACATTCAGTGGGAAAAAGCCTCCCTATTTAACAAATGGTGGTGGGAAACCTGGCTGGCGACCTGTAGAAGACTGAAATTTTGCCAGTATGTTTTGAATGGACCAAACCGATTTTGACTATTTCTGGTATTTAGATGTTTTAACTCCAATAATGAAAAACTATTTTATCCCATAACACACACAAATCATTGCAAAATTGAAACCAATAGTTTCAAACACTTGCTGTCAAAGTACATAAACAGCTAAGAACCATTACAATGAATGTATCACCAGTAAGACCCTCATGGAGTTGTCGCTTTGTTTGTGACCTGTGCCATCCTCTCCAAACCTCCAGGGATGCCTGGGACACTACTGAGTCAGGAATTCTCACATCACCAACCACTGTGTCCAGGAAATCATTCCTTCATGACTGTCATTTTATGAATTGAAAGTTTGGTCATCATAGCAAAAATCCACTGAGTACACTTCTATTGTATTTATGCTTTTGGTTAAAAAAGCAGACATGGCGATTCATACCAGTAATCTCAGGTACTCCGGAGGATGAGGCAAGAGGACGGCGTAAGCCCAGGAGTTAGAAGCTGCAGTGAGCTGTGATGGTTCCACTGCACTCCAGCCTGAGTGACAGAGTGAGACCTTGTCTCTGAGGGAAAAGGAAAAGGCTTCAACTATAAACTTTTATCTCAAGAGTATTAAAATCAAGCCTTACGGTATTAGGTCCCCAGAGCATCTCAGAATATCTCTAAAGGGGGGCTGCCTGACTCAACAGAGACTTCTGGAAAGGCTTTCTATGGAGTGGTAATGACTATGGAGTTGGAAAGGGCGAGGTATCAATCTAATTCTAACCACTTATGGTGTGTGTGGGGGAGTGTTAGATATTGTTTAACTCCTCTGAATCCTAGTTTTCTCATTGAAAAAATGGGAATTATAATTTTCTGTATAATGGAATAAATCATTGATAAATTCCTCCTGGAAATTAATAATAGGTTATGAAAGAAGCCTTATTTCTCCTCAAAATGCTCATCTAGAAAGTACTTAGAACAGGTCTAGCAGGGAGTAAGTGCTGTATGTATGTAAGTATCTGCATTATCTTCTTCTTCTTTTTACTGAACAATGAACTCACTTTGGCTTTGGCTGTCAGGAAGCTCAGAGATACATTCAGTGCAATTAGTAAATATCAACAGAAAATATTTATTGTTCATTTTCTGTGTGGTACACATTGTATCACAGGCATTACCTCATTTAATCTTTACAATAATCACATTTTATAGGAAAGGATGACACAGAAAGTAACTTGTTTTAGTGCTTGAGCTAAGGAATAAGGGTGGGGGGAGTAGAGAGACGCACCCAGACATTCCAGGCCCACAGTCACTGTGTGTGGTCGTGATGTGACACTTCCCCTCCACAAGCTCCTTCCAGTTGTCCTGTACAACTAACTGTGATGGTGCCACTGCACTCCAGCCTGAGTGACAGAGGTTCAAAATCCCAAGAGGTTCAAAATCATTATACACATCCTTAAAGCGGCATCAATGTGCCTTTAAAAACAAATGAGATATTCCTTGCCACCTGAAAAACTGGCAAGCATGCAAATGATTTGATACATCCGGTGGGTGTTGACAATAGTGTGAGTTTAATCACATTTTGTGGTTTGAGAGTTACAATGGGTCAATTGTTTGAAAGGCAAGTAGGCAGTATCCGTAAAAAATAAAAATGCCAAAGTCCAGGCTGTCAGGAGCTGAGTCTTTATGTGCCTGTACAGTGTGTGCATAAATAGTAACTATAGAAACACATTCATATGCACACACGCTACCCTTTGAAATGATACAAAACTGCAAAGTCTTAATATTATAATATAATACTTGATGACACAAAAGAACAGTTTAAAATATTCTGTATAATCCATCAGAATTTGTTATACGTGCCTCTCCTGCACTGATTTCTGATTTTAGGGAAGTGGTGGGTTCTGCCCTCCTTTTTTCACTACTTTTGGGTTTAGTTAAGTGGTGTCCAATCACCCTGATCTCCAGGTCCTTCTCACTGAAGGACGCCTGCATTTAGGGCGTGTGACGGGCGGTTTGGAACACTCAGATCTGTTTACGGTTTCTTCCAAGATGCAGATGTAGGAGATCTGGCTGCTTGCTCTGCCCCCTCTCAGATCCTGGGGGTTTGCCTGGTCATCTGTCCAAGGAACCTGCAGCTCTGTAGATAAACCAGGACAGGCAGCCAAGGACAACGCCCTGCCTCTGAGGTGAGTGACTACTATTATTTCTGGTTTCCTGGGGCGTACAGGATGCCCTCCACCCTGCATGTCCGTAAGAGGCACTTTGGTACTATTCAGGTCATTACCCCTGTGTGCATTTCTTCTCTTGCAGCCCCAGACCCATTCTCATTTTTTATATACACTCTGAAGAGCCTTCCTCCTGCCCATGTCCCTTTCACTCCCAAGATTCCTGGACACAGCACCTGAGTTTCCTTGTCTGCTGCTGTGATGATGTTGCAGGCCTTTTTGCCATCTCCCTCTGCCACCCTTAGTCCTCTGAATCTCACAGAAACCTCTACAGCACCTTTTAAAACTGTCAATCATTCAGTATATGTAGACCATGGAATACTATTCAGCCTAAAAAAAGATGGAGATTTTACATGTTTTCTATTAACCTGGATGTAAAGTAGCCAATGTACTTAATACTAATAC